>BQNB010137383.1:0-17859 GCA_026074375.1 Tanacetum coccineum
ATTGCAAGAGTCATATATAGAATATACAGGTGTAAAATAGAAAAGAAAAAAAAATGAAGTGTCATATTTGTAGTCACGTGGATATCATTCCGGTCTTATTAGTATAATTGTCTCAAAACAACAAGTTTGGATGGCTATATTGGTAATAAAACAAGTATGTTTACTAAATGTGTATATTTTAAAAAATACGTGACTTAACCCTTAATAAAATTAGAAAGATAAAGAAAAGAGAAAACAATGAAATGGTGTTTGTTAAAGAACGGTGCCGGTTCAATAAAGAATATTGAATGAAGAAGGTTTGGAAATAAAACAAGAAGACCAAATCGTAAAACATGGCGACAGCAGCATTCAAATCCAATTCGAAACGAAGCAGCAATGATAAAGCATCATCCCCTAAATCAAACCCCAATAATAAACCTGAAAACCCAAAACAGAAACAAAGATTAAGAAGATCATTAAGTGTCAGCGCAGTATCTCGAACAACAACAACAACATGTGAAGAAGAGTTTCTGAATAAGAGAGACAATCCTCTTTACTGGGGTTCACCTGAAGAAGCTGATAATAAAAAAAACAACAACAACACTAGTGAAGAAAGTAAGGTTGTTGTTGTTTTACAAAATGTTGCTCAAAGGGGTCGCTCAGTTGTTAGGAATTCAGGAGGTCAGATGGAAATTGGGCGCCGTGGTCGCTCCGTTTCCAGGCCTCGATTTCCTCAGGTTATTTTACTTTCTGCTTATTTATTTTACTTTTTTTGACTGAAATGGAACAATTTTACAAGATATTTAACTTATTTAGTGCTACAAAATTGGTCAAATGGGACATTCGATAAGCTTGTAATAAATTGTGGATATTTAACCAACTTATCCATAAGTGGTTCATTGCAAAGAGCAAGAATCTATTGTTTTTGACTTTTGTAACTTATAGTGGTATAACCTTTGTCCAAATAGAGTGAAGCAGAACAAGAATCAAGAACAGGGATCACATATGGAGGCACAAGTGGTTCTGATGTAGTGTAATAAACGGGATAACTAATTGGATCTGTTGATTCTATGAATACCCAGAAACAATTCTTCTAAATATCGTTGATTCGAAAGGAATACCGATAGTTAGGCAAAATTCTTGACAAAACTGCCAAAAATAAACTTTTCATATATTTTGGAACTGAATAGCCAGAGGCATAATACAATAGTTAAATAGGAAAATGAAACTGAAATGGGCCCTAAAAGACAAACGGGCCGAAAGTTATGCCAAAAACAAAGTTTCAAAATTCTCAAAAAAACACGAAAATGTAAATAACTCCTAAAACATAATGATCCAAGCTTCGAAACGGCTGGTCTTGGGCCTGAAACGGATTATCTGAGCCCAAGTTATGACCTTTTTAATAAAGGGCCTTTCTTCACACGGTCTTGGGCTTCCAGAAATAAAATGGCCCGTTCGTCAATACTTGGGCCTGCATCATTCTCCCCTGGATAGACAAAATTCGCCCTCGAATTCACAACAAGATCATCATCAGATGAATCACCGTGATAAGGCAACAAGTGCTTCACATTAAAGACATCAGAACAACGAATATGGCTTGGTAACTTCAAACGGTAAGCATTGGAGTTAATTTTCTCGACAATTTCCATTCCAAATGGTGGAATGGCTCATTTGAATTACATTTTACTTGATCAAAAGTCAGCTATGTGTCTTTACTTCTTTGGGTTTACTGTTTGTTTCTGCGAACAACATATACATCATGTCATAAAAAGATAGTAAACCTTTTCACCGAGCGCTCAGGCCCATGACAGAATTGTTGCTAATTCTTTTACTCGAACTAGGCAAGTCAATTTTTTAGGGGAGTTTTGTGACGGCCCTCTTATATAAAGTTATAGTTTCAATATCAAAATAAATTAGAACTAAATCAGCATCCCTTTTCTACCCTTCAAGGCCGGAGTCCTTTTCCTCATACCTTTGTAAACCGGAAAGCGGCATCTCTACATTTGGTAAGGCGGTAGGGCTGTAATACGTCTCAAACCTCCATACACCGTGGGTAGATGTATTGGGACCCATAACCCGTGGAAAGACCGTATTGGGAGTTACTTTACTTTACGTAAGAATTAGAACTACAGTACGATTTTAATGAAAATGAACCTTAGAAGAGAGTGTGTTGTGTTTCTTACGCTAATAATTAGACGATTGGATGTCCAGTGTGTAGCGAATTTTGATTTTAAGGAATCAATAGATAAAATGACCAAAACAGAAAACTTTTGAGAAAAAAAGATATGCCGTCTTGTGAAATGCTTGAAAGTCTCCCAAGTTACTTTGACAAGGAGGTGTAATTAACTCGTTTCAGTGTATCCTTCGATATTCAGCTGTGTTGCAGCTCATCTAATGGTGTATTTTTGCCCCCAAAATAACCAGTAACTAGAAGCAGAATATATAAAATCAAACAATTAGTTCAAAAGTACAAATTCTGAAGACCCCCTGAATTGCTTATCTCACGTTTATGTGTCTATTATGTAACAGGATCCCCTTTCTCTTATTGTATAGTTGTGTCTATTGTCTCTTAAATTCTGTACTTTGTTTTGTGTATGTCTTCAGGCCATCCGAAGGAATACCAGTGCTACCCTTGTTAGTATAGAAGTTACAGATGCATCCAAGTTGGTTAAACCCGGTGCTGTTAGGTTAGTGTTAGGCATAAGAAGAGAATATGCCAAAAGAACTGAAGAGGTCATCTCTCATAACAAACATCTACTCAGTTACCTGTGATATATACCAAAGTTTGGTGACTAAATGTAATGATGATAGCCGATGGTCAATATTGACCTATTAGTGTGAAGAAATTCAATTGGTTGAGGTTAATATCTTAATGAGAGGGGGCAAATTGGTAATGTTTAAAGCTTTTCTAGAATTTAGAACAGGGAAACTAGTCATTCTTGTAGAATCTTTGAAATTCAAGAAAATTGAACATCAAGTAAATTCAACATCAAGTATTGGCGGGTCAACCTTACTCGTCATGACCTGTCCAAAGAGTCGTCATCGTGTTTTAGATATATCACCCATTTTGTTTCGAAAATATACAATTGAGTGGCCGAGTTACCTATTATTTCTGAAGTAGAGGGGTAATTGAAAACCTAAGAAAGATGGCCTAAAGATGAATGTCTTCATTGTCTAAATTGCTAGTCGCGTCATGGAGAAATGTCAATCAAGTATTTCAACTCACGAAATATTTTTGTGTTCTATTCAAAATAGATCTTGATGTAATCTAATTATATTACTATTGAAAATGTGCAGATCTTAAAACGTGCTGGGGGAAACCTCGATCAGATTTGGCCATTGAGAACATCGTAAGCAGGAGATTAGGCAGAATTCTCAAGGAAAATCTTCCTGAAAACCCAATACATCTAGCTCTCATAGGATCTCGAGGAAGAAAGTATGCAAAGCTTGTAGTTTTTTCCTTACTTTTTTTCAAGTAGTTTGGCAAGTTGTATAACAGTTTTACTTTATCAAAAAGTGAACATGTGGGCCAATTCTAGCCTGTTCCATTAAATAGGTTTATCGGAGCTAACTTTCTAGTGTGTCAGACGTAAAATTTAATCAATATAATGTGCTAAAATAAAACGCTCAACGGTTGAAAGTCTTGAAAAGCATATTTAAATAATACCTCTAAAATCATTATACTCCAGAATTGTTTTTATCATTGACAATAATGAATTTTATAAGCAAAAAGACACATAATTTTAGCTTAATTTTTTAACGTGTTAGTTCATTTTTTGAAAGTTTGGGCAATCATTCTGACTTTTCTTTCTCCTTTACTCTTGTTTTGACATTACTGTATATTTATAACAAGTACATGAAAAGAAAAAAGGATTGTCAAAATGTTGTTGACTGATGAAGAATGTCATCTTGAAGTGTGAGTGTGTGTCCATATCAGCATTTGATAGTTCTGATTTCTCAGCAGCTGAAGATCCAGCATGTGAACTCACATCAAACACTTCCGATAAGGGGTGCTACTTCCTCTGGTCTAAACCGTTGCATTGACCAACAGGTAATATTCCATCCCTCTAGGTCTTAACCTTTTCATGTTGAATGTACCTATATGTAAATTATCATCATTACATATCTTTAGTCAAACAGTTATCTCCAGCTATGAATCGGCTTGAACATTACTAGACCTATAATTTATTTGTCAAACCCATAATCTACAGATACAATTATAGTTCCATATATGCTTCAGAGTTCAAACTATGGGAAGTGCTTGGCCCCAATATGACTATGGGAAGTGCTTGGCTCCAATATGAGTAAAATTTATCTAGGATAGTGTTTACTGTTTGGATAAACAAAGTTTGTTTATAAGTATCAGATTAGTTAGGCTCTAAAACAATTAAGGCTGTTCTGTGTCATAGCAGCTCTAAGCTGTAAAAAATAATCATCAAATGGAAAAGAGCTGCTATGACACCATCTCTATGAAAAGAAGCAAAGCTGCTTCTTTTCATAGAGATGTCATTTATTCTCATCTTATCTATTAATTCCTTAATAATCCTAAGACACTTATAAGCGGCACGTTGTGAAAGATTTGTATAAGAAAGTATCATGATCAACACAAAACACAATTCAAATGCTTACAAATATAAATATCTCTTTTACAGATGATTCATACAACCTAGATCTAGTTCATGGTTTCTAGTAGTTGTAATGAACTCTTGATGGACAGAGTCGTTGAAATCACCAATAGTACATAATCGGAAATGGTAAAACTCATTTTTGTTTGGTACACAAACAACGAGGGCATAAGAGCTGCCAGATATTAACGATAAAAAATTACATTAAAGACTTTTGAGAAAGCAAGGGCCTATGACTGATATTTGCCTACGAGAAGAGATCAAGAGCCACTATTTACAATGCACGATGTTATGGTCTTAAAGATAGTCAATGAAAGCTTGTTGTTTGAAAAGGTGTTCTTTAAGAACAGACAAGAGTCATGAAGCTTACATATCTGTGGTGGAGTTGCGGTTCCCTTTTTGCCCTTGGCTCATCGTTTATGAAGATTGTAGATATCGGATTGTAATGTTTTCCACATGTATAAAAGGAGTATTATGTTCCTCGTTGGTATAGATTGCTAGACAGGTTTATTATAATGTAATTATAGTGGGAATTAGTCAGATGCCCACATATGATTTTAAGAGCCTACGAGAGGACATATGGGCTTTACATAGAAAGAACAATTGACATTCTTTTTCCCATAAATATAACAATCAAATCACACAAAAACCCAAAAACCCCCCCGATATTCAAAATCAACTATACGACAGATAAGGTATCCAACTTCAAATCTAGTAACGATTTTCTCATATATGGTTTTATGAATGCCACTATTTTATTTAATTAGTCGATATCGTTAATTTAGGTTTAATAGTTTAAGTCGTTAGAGTTGTTAATATTCATTGTCACAGAAAGATTGCTCCAGGCCGACTTATAATCAATTTACAACAAGAATAATGTATGATTTCCTAACATAAAAAGAAACTCCATCTATTATATTCTTGTTAATAGATAATAATAAATTATATGTCATATTTACTTATTTAATCAGAATCCCAGATTATATTAGTTAGTCTGAAGGATGTACATAAAATAATATATGGTCCGGATCTCGTTTTGATCCTATAGAGATACACGACGTAATTCGTTTGGTAAGTAGTTAATTAAATAATTTATATAAAATTAAGTTAAATGTTAAATCAATAAGGACTTTACAGGAAAATCGGAAAAAGAAAATTGGCTATGCCCCTTCCTTTTTCTCTAACCGGCCAAATAACGCAACCAAAAGAGAGGGCTTTTGCTTGTTGACCTATTATTGAGACAAGGTTAAAATAGGAGCTTAAGAATCATTAGTAGGATATATATCACTAATTCTCGTCTTCATTCTCTTTGTGCTTGATCGGGAAGCGATTATAACCATTTAATAGGGGTGTAGCGTTTGCTTTGTTCGACGGCAAGGAAACAAGAAACATAGTTTCTTGTGTTGATTTGATTCAAGGTTTTCAACAAAGGCGATGTTTAAACACTATAGTACTAGCAAACTCTATTGCTAAGAACGTATAATGTACAAATCCGTATAAGAGATCAAAACTTTGATCTTTATTGTCTTGATTGAAAATTGCTAAAAGGTATAAGTTTTCTTTTCTTTCTTGTTATTTTAATATATGACTATATGAAGATCATAACTGTTTATATTCCGCATGCGTGCGTCGTATTTATTAGATAGTTTTTAATATGACTTTATGTCTACAAATTCCAACATAGTCCCGTGTGGACAATACTCTCATAGCTCATGTCATCATGCTAACTGTAGTATAAGAAACGCCTCATAGATTTTATCGATCTAATAAGTACGAGAGCAATTGCACAAATGCAAAAACTTAACACAACATCTAATAAATCACTCCTCGTCTAATAAAATTAATTATTCATATTGTGGTTAATTGACCCAAATTAAATCGTCATCTTCAAAAAAAATAGAGAATATAGTTTGAGTTTGAGTCCATAGTACCTTACCTTTGAAGTTGATATTAAAAATCATAAATAATTTATAAATTAATTACCGCTAAAAATTGTCATTATATAAAAAAAAAGAAAAAAAAAGAAAGTTAGTAATAATGAGCTCACTCGGCCGAACGGAATCACCGATCTAGATACGAGACAAAACAATTATGTTGGGACGGATAGTGTAAGTGATGTCATGTACAACTTGATATCGCTTCAGTATATCTGATCACTTTATATTATATACAATGTAGTTGTGTTTGTTACAAGTTTTCTATTTTTTGCCTATAAAAACCATATAAATTTTTTTCAATGTTCTTGCCTATAAAAACCTTATACCGAATCTTTTTTCTGACTACAAACGTGATCTTGATTTACAGTATATATGAGGCAAAAGTGTGTTTCAAGAATGAAGGGTTTGTTTTGTCCAAATGGAAAAATATTTTTTTTTGTTAAAAACAAGCTCATGTAAACTTTACAACCTTAAGCAAGCTAGTTAACTTAGGAAGCAAGTTGCTTATTTGTTAATTTAATTAGTATGCATTCAAATTTGAAAAATATTGTGTTAAAGGAATATAAATATGATTTATTGTGTTGGGTTTTTTTGTAAAAAATTTGTGACAGATAATAGTGAGCGTGGACAATTAGTTTGAATATGGAAATCAAACAAATCATTTTGTGTAGTGTTTAGTTTTTAAGCCATTATTTATACATATTGGCATTTGAGTTTGATTCTTTTATTGTGTTCCATACCCATCCTATGGAATCATCAGACACTTATTTAATTTGTGTTCTCTGTTGTGGGTTAGCTAGAATAGTTCGATAGAAGATTTTGTGCCAAGTTAGGGGTACGTCTTGCAGGTCATTATCTAAGAAAAATGATTAATTTCATAATATATGATTAGTTCAATGATTCAAAAACATGTTTTTGAACTGGTAAGTAATTTAGCACACACTTTTGATATAAGCAACTTTCTAGAAGTATATTCTTATATCCAAATTATTATTAAATGTTATAGTTCAGGTGCTACTAACAATAAACGTAAATAGGTTGAAATTTGAGATGGACTGTCGGGGATGTTGCCGAAATACTTCCTATAATAGCCAAAAACATATTGGTTTTCTACGCAGAATATTACTCTTATTCGCCGGTGTTTCTAAATCTGCATTGATGCAGCCATACAAGCTGCATAGTTCACAATTCCCGAATGGACCGCCCTCAGCGGTTCCCATCTCTGATGCTTGCTCATGAAAACACAAAAGATAAGGAGTTTCGGAATATGTGCTCCTTTCAAATAAAACATCCGCAAGAAGGCATCCGTAGGAATACTACTGCCTCCAAATGTAATGATAAGGTATTTATGACTCATGTGGTGGCATTGTAACTGTGGGAAAAGATTTCTCTTCACAAACACATCAATCCTTTATCATTGTGACTACCATCAATCTTTCCAAAAGTAACACCTTTGATCCAAAGTACTTCTTACGAGAAGATTCATGGTATGGAGGCATACGAAAGCTAATTCTCTTAACTAGTAATAATCAGTCAACATTAGTATTGCCATTGGTGGTTGTATCGTGGGGATGGGATTGTCGGCTAGGGTTTTGCCAACCTGGAGATATTAAGTGGACACGCGTTAAAAGGGGTTGGGGCCCAAATATCTTGGATTTCACTTACTACAATGGAAAAGTTTATTGTTATGGTATGGGAAATATTATATATTCATGGGATGTTCACAAGAAAGATCAAACAGTGGTTAAAATTTCAGTGGTGCCAAAGGATTTTTATTACGGGACGATTGCGCCAAAAGCATATCTCATCGGAATGGACGATGGAGAAAGGAAGAGGTTACTAGTCCACCGATATTAGAGAAGGTAAGCGTTGTGAAAGATACATTAAAGACAAAAATCTTTCCTAGTTTTTTGCATTATATTGGAAAAAGAACATGTGGACAAAGGAAAGATTTGGGCACCAAAGCTTTTGTTTGAGGGCGTATGTCGTCGTTTTTGATCGACCAGGATACTACAGGGGTGATTAAGGGCAATAGCATATACTTCACAGATGATGCTTATTTCGAACATGGCTTACGAGGAAATGGAAAATGTAGAGACATGGGGATTTATCATCTTTCGGATGGAACCATTGACCCTTACTTCAATGGAGTATCACTTAGCCATATTACCCCACCAATATGGCTTCAATCGATGTAAAATTCTAAATTACTCAATGTCTCTATATATACAATGCACTTGTGTTAGTTTACTTTGTTACAAGTATTTATTCATTATCTATAAAGGTTTCCAAATTAAAAGCATACTTTACATTGTCAATCCATGAATTGTAACGATGTTGGATTAATAATTATTTCTAATAAATTTTCTTGATTATTCACATTATTAAAAGAACCAAACATTTTTTAGTCATGGTTTGATACAAACGATTTGGACTCGAACGTGAATACGCTAAGACGTATTTTTCGAAGATTCAATCTCTAGACTAAGTTGTTTTTTTTTCCTTTCTTTAAGAGCACAATGTGGAGCTTTGTTCTGGTTGCTCCTGTCTCATCTGAGGCATATGTTTCTTGTCCTGTTGTTTCTTTTTAATAAAATGGCGCTTTTCCCAAAAAAAAATAGTCTCACGCCAAATTGATATTGCCATATTTTGTGTCCGTGAAAATCATATCTGGAATTTGTGTGAAAGCACACCTGATGCTTAGTAATTACTCTATATCAATATCCAAAATGTTATACTAGCCGTGTACTCGTGAAATGCGACGGGTTTAAAAAGACAAAAAGAAATTATCATCGGTGATACTTATATAAGAGAGACGATGAACCAATCATCTCAAAACAATATATTTTTCTTATTGTCACAACAAAGTTTAAATTCATTATTTTAAAGAATAATCATACAACACATACTCAACTCGCAACAGAAAAAAGCCCCCAAAGATCATTTTATACTAAGTACATACATAACCAACAATTTAATATACATTACCAACTTTTCTAACCAAAACGTAGTCTTTACTAATGATTTCGTTTACCCTAATTTTACTTTTGACTTTAAATAATTAGGTTAACCATATTGAGTTTGTGTTTTTTATCCGTGATGAAAAGTGTTTGTAACATAGTATCATCTACATACAAATTTTGTACCAGCTACGTTGCCATCGATATTGTTTTGTACAATAAACATCAAGAGTCGTATTTATTAGAATTTTGAGATAATTATATGCATGAATTATACAAAAGTTAAGATAAGATAAGATATATGTATTAGAAGATTTGTGATTTAAAACGAATTCATCTCGAAGAGCATGAACGGAAGCATACGATGATCTCAAAAGCAGATGATATGCGAGGTATTCTGTGAAAGCATAATGTATTTTTAGTCATTCAATTCAACTAGGATAAATTTAGGAAATCTAAAGTTCCCAACAGGGATGACGTATTCCCTTTCAAACATACAAGAAATGCAGTTTGATTCACAAGTGTCAAATTGGGAAGATGGGATCTCTACTAGTTCTTTATCAGAAGCCGAAGAAAAAACAATTAAAGCTGTCTATGAGCAAATGAAGGTTAACTAATCAAAACTTCAGACCCATAAACCTATTACATTCTATATAAAAACATCTGAAACTACTATTTCCTATTTAAGTCACAGTAATCAGATAACCAGTTTCGAAACGCAAATCCTAACACCCTTTAAACTGTGGCGCTTTTGATGGTTTTAGTTCATTGTGTTGCAGTCACTGGAAGGGGACAACTCGAGAAAAGACACCACCTCAAGTGAAATATATGAAACTGTGAGATCTGAAGTGAGACGTGCTATTGCTGTTATTCAAGACAACCTTCAAGATGTGAGTTATTTAAGTTATCATTAAATAACAAATTATGTTATGCAATATGATGGTGGAATGACCCATTCCAAATGGTGGAATGGCTCATTCTGAATTACATTTTACTTTATCAGAAGTCAGCTAGGTGTCTTTACTTCTTTGGGTTTACTGTTTGTTTCTGCGAACAACATATACATCATGTCATAAAAAGATTGTAAACATTTCACGAATTCCTGGCCCATGACATGAAGCTTGTTGCTAGCATTATTCTTGTACTCTAGCTAGCACGTCATTTTTTAGGTGGTGTTTTGACATCCGTTTTTAAAAGTGATTGTATAATTTTAATAAATAGAATTAAATCAGCAGTCCTTTTCTACCCCTTGCAAGGCCAGAGGTCCTTTTCTACCTTTGGTAGAATCGGAAGCAGCCTCTCTACCTTTGGTAGGGGTAGGGCTATCTACGTCTCAACCTCCCCCATACATCGTGGAAGACGGTATTGGGACCCATAACCTGTCGAAGACAGTATTGGGAGTTACTTTACTTTACTTTAGAATTAAAACAACAGTATGTTTTTAATGAAATGAACTGTAGAAGATAGTGTGCTAGTTTGCTTACGCTAATAATTAGACGATTAGATGTCCGATGTGTAGCGAATTTTGATTTTAAGGAATCAATAGATAAAATGACCAAAACAGAAAACTTTTGAGAAAAAAAGATATGCTGTCTTGTGAAATGCTTGAAAGTCTCCCAAGTTACTTTGACAAGGAGGTGTAATTAACTTGTTTTAGTGTATTCTTCGATATTCAGCTGTGTTGCAGCTCATCTAATAGTGTGTTTTTCCCCCAAAATAACCAGTAACTAGAAGTAGAATTTATAAAATTAAAAACTTATTGTTGGGACTTACAATCAAACAATTAGTTCAAAAGTACAAATTCTGAAGACCCCTATGAATTGCTTATCTCACGTTTATGTGTCTATTATTGTATCGGTCCTTTCTCTTTTGTATAGTTGTCTATTGTCTCATAAATTCTGTACTTTGTTTTGTGTATGTCTTCAGGCCATCCGAAGGAATACCAGTGCTGCCCTTGTTAGTACAGAAGTTACAGATGCATCCAAGTTGGTTAAACCCGGTGCTGTTGGGTTAGTGTTAGGCATAAGAAGAGAATATGCCAAAGAACTCGAAGAGGTCATCTCTCTATACATCTACTCCAGTTACCTGTGATATAACCAAAGTTTGGTGACTTATTGTATTGATGATAACCAGATGGGTCAATTTGACCTATTAGTGTGAAGAAAGTCAATTGTTGGGTTATATCTTACTGATAAGGGTTCAAATTGGTAATGTTTAAAGCTTTTCTAGAATTTGGAACAGGTCAAACTGGTCATTCTTGTAGAAAGAATTTGTCGTATCTTTGAAATACAAGAAAATTAAACATCAAGTATTGGTGGGTCAACCTTACTCGTCATGACATGCCCAAAGAGTTGTCATCGTGTTTTACATATATCACCCATTTTGTTGCGAAAATATACATTGTTTGGCCGAGTTACTGTAAAATTTCTCATTTTCAGGTCATTTACGACTTTAATTATTCCATTATTTATTTTTAGAGTTTTGCGCGTTTGCTTTTAATTATTATCGTATAGTTAAATCGTGTAAACTAAAAATCAACGTTCAACGTAAACGGACACCAAACAAATTAAAGTTTACATCAAGCAAGTGTTATATGATTATTAGGAGTATAATTTATAACTTTTCATAATTTATTTTTGTTGGTTACGTAAAACGCTTACGTTTCGCAATAAATTACATTCGGACATACCCGGAAGCACCTTTACCCATCTACACTCAAACAAATACCCACTTTTATACCCAATACCCAAAATTAACTTATTTTATTTGATTATAACTCTTCAAAACCGGACCTAGTGTGTTTACACAAGAAATAAACACAATATACCACTAACTCTTATCATACACATGTTATAAACCTTACACAAGTACCATGGATGCAAGTATCTAGAAATTGGCACATCATAGTACCTTGGCTTCAATGTGAGCCATTCCTATGCATGAGGAGGAGGAGAGGTCTTCCAAAGTCTTACAACATGTACCCTAAACCACCTAGCACCCCATGGTTTAGTCCTAGGTTGTTTTACACCTTCTAAGTTCCATAAATAGAAGGTCTTATGTTATCTCACTCTCACACTTCCCATTTGCAAGCAAATCAAAGCATAAAACTCTCTCCCCACACCATACAAACCCACGACTCAAAAATATAGAGCTAGGGTTTTCATATAAATTTCTTTTACAAGTATTCCAAGCATACAAGCACTCATTCTAAGACCATCTAAGGTTACTCAAGGTTTTTGCAAGCTTGGATTTGGGTTTGACAAGGATTAATCAAGAAAACATATCTAGGGTTTTATTGATTAGGGTTTTGATTTTGGAATCTTGGTTAGGGTTTATATCTTGTGTTCATTATCCTACTCATCTTCTATAAGGTCTATTTAAAGCATTTCATGTTCATTCCTTCATTACCTTTTATGTACATACTTGTTATATATGTTAGACACCACCTAGAATTATTTTTGTGTTATATAAGGTATTTAAGAGCCTATTAAATTCGAATTTCATGATGTATGTGGTAAAATAATACTTTAAATGAAGGTACATGCTTGGTATAAGTGTTAAATAATTTATAAGAATGAATTACAAATTAAGTGGTGTTGAAAGTTTAATTACAAGTTGATGTGTAAAAGATCACAAGAACATGGATTTTACTTGGACAAGTGTTATGGACTTTTAAAGGACTTAATATATGTAAGAGATATGGTATAACACTTGGTAAAAGAATGGTGCAAAGTTTCTAAATGAAAGTAATTATAAAACTTGTTTTATAAATCATAAAACCCTAATTACTCTTTATAACCTACTGTTTGGATTCGACATTAAACCCATACATTTTATATTTTATTAAATTAGTACTCTTCACAAGGATCATGAGCATGTAAAGAACTTGAAAAACGGATTTATAACAAAGGAGATATGACATTTACAAGTTTACGTTAATTAAACGTATAAAAGTGATTTTATAAAAGTTATTTTATGCACATACGTACTGTTTCAGATCTGAACTATAAAAATAGATAATTTATAAACATAGTACTCTTCATGACGAATCCAAGGACATAAGAAACTCGAGAAACAGAAATAAAATGAACAAGTTATGTATTTTATAAGTTATATATAATTAATGACATAAAAACAGTTTTTATGAACTGTTATGAACAGTAAATGTTATTGTTCATTAGAGGTTTAATTTTTATAAATATGATATTTTGATAGATTTTCTCAATACGAAGTCGTGGACATAAGAACTAAAAAACAGGAGTCAAACAACAAAGATATGAGGTTTTTAAAAATCCGCAAGCGCACTATTTTTACTTTTATACATATTTTATAAAACAATTAAATTAATAATGAATTATCATTATGTAATCAATAAAAACATTAAATCATATTTTTTTACAAATGATACATTGGTAAATAAAAATAACATTTTTCTTTACGGGTACAAGTACATATACTTTTATTTAACAAAGTACGAGTTAATTATTAATTTAACTTTTTCAAAGATTTAATAAAAACTATTGGTGTGGTGTGACAATATAACATTGAAGCTTTATTTATATATAATACATTACTAACTCCATACGGCCTATAATTAATTAGTTTCATTCGGATTGCCAGACGATTCCACAATTTGATATAGATAATCAATCATTCACATTACGTGAGTTCATAGCCCCGCTTTTAATACATTATATTGTTTTACAACTTTGGGGTGAGAAACATGCATTGTTTTACGTTTGGACGCAAGTACTCTTTTAAACAAATTACGAGTTGGCCTAAGTAGCTAAACCCACTATTGCCCACTATCATGAACTGTCAATTGCTAGTTAGCGAGCGCGAATGTTATGAATAGATCTATTTGGGATTGACATCCCCGTTTGGGTGAGTAGCTCTCACTAGTTTTGGAGGTCCAAAACACGAATGTATACATGTCGGAACAATTTGGATTGCGGGTTTAAACATCTACACGGGCCCATTATTTGAATTAAATTGCATACATAGATGTCGAGCTTCGGTGTCATGAGCTTAGCGCACTTCGTAATTACTTTTATGATATTGTATTCGTTACTTATCACAATTTTAGAAATCTTGCGGTCCTACTTTATACATTTATTAAACCTGTGAATTCACCAACTTTATGTTGACGTTTTAAAGCATGTTTTTCTCAGGTCAATAAGGTACGAGAAACAAGGATACATTGGTGGTCACCAGAATAGAGTCATTACTATAAAAGATTTGGGTGTATTACATTTGGAAATAGCTGTTAAGTTTTCCAAATCATTAACATTTCATGGATGAGCAATTTAAGCTTCGGCTATTGTACCAACAATTTAATTTAATCCAATGTATCATTTTTAAACGACTCATATAGAGGACGTATCTCATATCATTTGTTGTTATCTTATGAAGTATCACTCTCTACCCTTATTCCGCTGCGACCGAAATATTTTAAAAAAAAAAAAAAAGGGGGGAAATAAATAAAAAAAAAAAAAAGGGGGGGGGGGGGGGGGGGGGGGGGGGGGGGGGGGGGGGGGGGGGGGGGGGGGGATAAAAAAAAAAAATAATATATATATTTTAAATATATATATATATATGGGGGGGGGGGGGGGGGGGGGGGGGGGGGGGGTTTGGGGGGGGGGGGGGGGGGGGGGGGGGGGGGGGGGGTTTTTTTTTTTTTGGTTTTTTTTTTTTTTTGGGTTTTTTTTTTTGGGGTTTATGGGGGGGGTATTGGGTAAGTAATTGTTGTGTTTAAGGAATTTGGTGGTAGGTATTGTTAGGGGGATATTTAAGGATGATGTATTTTGGGTGGGTATATTATAGTTTAGTTGAATTTTTAAATTTTAATATTATTATGTTTTTGATATACGGAATAAAGTTCTTATTTAAATCCAGATTTATTTTACACTTGTTTTATATAAATTTTTTATATAAATACTAGAGCATCTCTTAGGACAAAGTATGCTATAAACTCGTATGTCCTAAACATTATCTAGACATTAATCTATCTTATATAATATTATACCATCACTCATTCATACCATCGCCCATTCATACCATGATGCATGCCATTTCGCCATGTCACGTTTATCTTACATACTATACTTACATAAAGCCCTGAATTGTCACAACGCCACGACCACACCTTGTCCTACATTTTTCTTTCTTGCTACTACTACACCACGTGCCGAAGTATTCACTCCGTTTGTCATCATATCTGATTCTAACAATGAGAGTACTACCTCACCCATGAGACCCGTACCACCGTCACCTACCGATATCCACTACTTTCATCAGATTTACCACCTTCATCTCGTAAGAGATCTAGACCACTCTCTCCATCACTACCACCACCACAGCATATTAAGCCACTTGGGGATAACATATAGGCTAGCATCTGGAACCCTGAGAGGCACTCTGGCCCATAGACAGATAGATTAGTCAGTGTAGCTCCATTTGTATTGTATCCCACTAAACTTGAGTAACACTCGGTTGGTAGCATTAATGAAAACTTTACTCCTTTTATCTCAGTTAAAACAATGTATTAATATTAATCTACATTTTGTTATGAACATCTACTGTATGATGCGATTTATTTTATGCCATGGTTTTGCTTCTCACATTATACCCCTGCATGACATGATCTCACTTTATATATATGTTGTGATCATGGAGTGTCATGATTTTACCTTGGATGAAATCTCACATACATTTTATTCTGTGCGACCTTCAAGAAACAATGACAACCACAAAGCAAGGGATGAGCTTTGCGAAAGTCAAACAGATTATAGCCCAGCGAGTGGCTAATGCTATCGAGACTATTGCTATCTATGAGACAAAGACCCGTATGGCTCGCGAGTCAATGAACCAGATCAAACAGCAGGAAGGAAAGATAGCAGAGGATACTATCAACAAGAGGAAGTGGAAAGATGACCACAAGGGAAGCTCTAGCCAACAACAAAACAAAGAACCTAAGGCGATTAAAGCACATGCTGTCAGGCCGAGCACAAGAAAGGTTATCTGGAAAACAACATTGGTAACAAGTGCAAGAGCATTTAATAGGAGTGCCCATACAGGAGGAGCTGACGGCTCTGAGATTTAGGGCAGACATTGCTGAGGCAGAAAATGCTTCATTACGTGCTAGGATCAAGACTACAGAGGCAGTCGAGAAGATTACTCGTAACCGTGAGAGACAGGCTCGTGTTAAGATTGAGCAACAGTTGGCTGTGGTTCAAGAGTCCCAACGTCAGGACAGAGAGGACTTTAGGAAACTCAAGGAGCTCGTGACCAGTCAGTTCGGACGGCACTCATAGATATCTTGCTTCATGATTTATGTACTAGCTTGTATTGGAGATTTTTAGTATTAAGAAAACATGTAGTCTTTTGGTGGGAAGAAACAATGAACCCAATTATCTATCGAATTATGGTATTATGAAAACTTCGTCAATTTTATTTCAACTCTCTATTATCCATGCAAACCGCTTACTAAAACATTATGATTTTATGAAACGTATCAATGTCACACAATAAACTATTTCGTTGTCTCTTATAAACTGTTTCATGGGCAAATTAAAAAAAAAAAACTATTTTGTTATAGATTCGTAAACAATTTGTTATCACAACATATACTCTTTACAATTACATTATGAACTGTCACGTGATTCCTTTGGAAACTATTTTGTTATCATCTCATAAACGATTTTAGTGTCGTCACATGAACAAAGCTGATGCCATTTAACAAACTACCCGGTTATCGATTAATAAACTATCATTTTATAAACCATTTTACTATGATTGGCAAACTGTTTTACCATCGTCGATAAACTAAAGTTCTATAAACTATTCCACAGTCGCCTTGTAAACAATTCCACTATTGTAATAATCTGTCTTACTATCATAAATAAATCAGTTCACTATCGGGTTATAAATACGCATTTTATAAATTATTTTACTATCACTTTGAAAACTATTTTACTGTTGTAATAGACTATTTTACTATCATCTAATAAGATACCACCTTATTAACTATGTTCTTACCATCACATAAACCATTTTACAGTTACCTAATAACCTATTTGGGTATTACCATGGAAAAAAAATAAATAAATAAAAAAAAAATAAAAAATAAAAATAAAATTTTTACCATCACCTTATAAAACTTTTGCCAACATTTATAAATTATTTCACTTGTGTGTTATAAACAAATTTACCATCACTTGTAAACCACTCAACTAATACTTTATAAACTAAAGACTAGTTCGTCGTTACCTTATAAACAAGGTTACTACCATTATTTTTTTTTCAATTCCCTCACCATCATCTTATGAAGTACCTTCTTGACATCATGTATACTATTTT
>BQNB010137384.1:3839-17859 GCA_026074375.1 Tanacetum coccineum
TAGCTTTTTAGGGCTTTTGTGATAAGCTGGCTTTACCAGCTTATTTTTCCTAGGATTCTCATCACTTTTAGGACTTTTTGGGAATTTTTCGTAATTTTTCATTATCGTTTGTTATTTTTAAACATTTAATTTAGTTTAAAACTTTAAAAATTCATAAAAAATACAAAAATAATAAAAAAAAATAAATTTCTTTTTTCTAAAATTTTCTTTAATCAATTTTTATCTAGGAAAAATAGAATTACTTTTGTAGGGTCATTATTTTGAAATTTCACTTTTTAAAGAACGGGTTTCCGTTCCCGTTTTCGTTTTCCCTCGTTTTTAGCTTAAAATACTTTCATTTTAGAATTTCTTTAGCTTTTCACTTTTAATTAGTTATTTAGAGTTAGAAAAAGTAGAAAAATAAATTTTGGGTTTTATTTTTGGTAATTTAGGTTTTTAATGTCGCGTTTGTTTAATTTTCGTATTAGTTGTAATTGTCTAGTTGTTTAATTGTTTTCATTAATTAGTTTTAATTACTTTTTTTTTGTAGAATTTAGTTAATCAATCAAAAATTTCTGAAAACCATTCAAATCATTGTCCAAGTGAAAGCGAGGGTATCAATTTCACAATCGTTGGGACTTAACGACCCGGGAATCATACTTCCCGGTAAATATACGTATTATATATTAATTGTGTGGAATTAACTTTTTACCTTTGTCCTCAAGGGTAATTTGGGAATTTCATATACTTTGGTATTGTTATACGTGTATACTATTTACACAATCAGTGGTGACTACAATCAATTCAAGACACTTTAACCCACGCAAGCAAATTAACAGAAGATAAAAGAGCGGTCAAGCCTTATAATAGAAAACTGTATTAGCCATCATTAATCTGATTAGAAGTTGGTTTGTTTATTCAGTGCAATGATTACTTATCTCGAAGTGGCATATCATTCTTAGACTTAGGCGGGACTTCATCCTAAGACCTAGACACATTAATTCTGTCATAATTAAAGTATTCGCATAAAGCATCCTTATTTATATTGATTAAAATTCATCTTAGGGATTAAAGCAATGGCGATATTATTATACACTATTCATTAGAGAATATACCCACTTACTGCTAACACAACTTTATACTTCTAGTAGTCCATTGTCCAAACTAATCCAATGGAATCATAACGTTATTTGTTGAATTATCTAGGTTCACCTGCTAATCAACTTGTTCACTAAACCAAAGGCAATATTTGATATCATAGTTAAGCCAGAAGCGTATCCTAGCACAGATTTAGCAGGACAATACTTGTGATCCTATGATTCTTGATGTAAAAATTTTCTATATGGAAGAGATCTGACATCTAGATTACTTGGTCCGTATCACTAGATCCAGTTGAATGATATGTCGCATACAAAAGCACGTAAACAAGTATAAATTAATAAACATAAACAAGCGTACGATGATAAATTAAGAAATCGAGATATAAACAAAACCAAACATTCAGATCTTCATAATAATGGCTAATACCCGAAGTGTATTAGCCTTCAAACATATAATTAATACAAGAGTATGGCTTAGCAAGGTCAACTACGAGTTAAGAATGTACCAAAACTAAGATTACACTGTATAAGAAATTACACGTTGTCTCCTATGGATTAGAATGCGTTGCAAGACCTCTTCTGCTCTTTTTCTCCTCTGAAAATTTTAGTTTTTAAGATGAGTAGGGGCTGAAATAGAGGGAAAGAATGTTTAAATATGGTGCTTAGGGAAGTTGTAACTCATGCCTAAAAGATGGTACAAAATGCCTTAAGAAAATTAGAGGGAAATGAGCTTATTTGAATTCTATGCTTTGTCGGATTGTACTTTGGGCTTAAATGAGTTGTACATTGATTTAGGAGGGAAAAGTTATTTAAAAGTTATGCATTGTAACCTTGTAAAAATGCCTTAAAAGCTTGTACATATGTTTTGTATGTAAACATTACATAAAGTTAGGGTTTTGATATAAATGTTTAACGTTTAAAATCTGTTTTGATATAAAGTTATGGAAAGCACGTTAAATAGATAAGGTATAGTAAAATGGTGATTAAAACATATTGCTTGGCATATTATAACGTTGACTAGATATAAATGTTGATGAAATTGGCATTGGTTGGTTGCGTGAGCTCGTTTACTTTTGTAATGTAAGTTACGTTACATTATGGATGGAATAAAGAAAAAATCTTTCCATGAAAATAGTTGCATCTAATTTAATAGATGGATAATTACATAGGAAAATTTGTGGATTGTTATAGTTAAAGCATTTATTTGATCTATTACAAGTACACAACCAAACACCTCACGAAATAGGAAGATGAAAGCACTCAAATCACTCAATTAATCTATGCTATAACATGTAACTAATTTTCTCAATTGCTCGGTCGTGACCAGTATTCTATCATAAGCTTGCCAAGGATACACATCTCCACTGCTAAAGCTAAGGAGTAACAAGTTTATAAAGGTAAATATGGGTTTGTAAGATAAGGCTTATGGTTGATCAATTTTCATTCTTTCACCAGAAGTACCACTCCAACGAGGTAGCTGACGCACACATACATGGCCGTAACGA
Organism: Tanacetum coccineum; assembly: GCA_026074375.1. Taxonomy (NCBI): domain Eukaryota; kingdom Viridiplantae; phylum Streptophyta; class Magnoliopsida; order Asterales; family Asteraceae; genus Tanacetum; species Tanacetum coccineum. The sequence continues at coordinate 6,424 of BQNB010137384.1, forward strand.
CGGAATAGACTTGTGTGTTCGATCACATTCTCATTCGAATTTAACCAACGGTTAGGATAAAGAATGATATAGGGTAGGGATCTTCTAACTTTCACCAAAAGTCGTAAACCAACAAGGCAGCTGAGACATGCATACATTGCCATAATGACGGAATAGACATGCACGCTTATACAAATCCTCATTCACGTAAAACCAGCAGCTAGTCATTAGGAAAGAGAAGTAAATTGTTGTTGAATAAAAATTACAAAACAAATAGATTAAGTCTAAAATACAAGTTGCTAGACACTTTTTCCCCACCTTTACCATGATAAAAACACAACTATTTACAACGTGTTGATCATAAATAAAAAACAACAACCTAAGTTGGCGCTCCCGTAACGGTCAACTTCCCAATCATCCCATACTTTACATACTTTACAAGGTAAGTGGCGATATCTTCCACTTTATACAATACTTTACATCGTCGATGTTGTATCAACGAATAATCGATCCTTCATGTAATTCCTTCAGTAGTTGCGAAACGGTTATCTTCAAACTTTCCTTCACTTTTTTGTTACGATTTTTCTAATTTTTTCGATTTTTTAACACTATACTACGAAACTCGGTGTAATTTCACCATCTTCACGATCATAATAATTCCGGATAATTCCTTTGGTAATTCTTCATTCTTTGGACGTACCAATAATTGCGATGGTAGTAAAAATACATGAGTTTTGACTATAATATATTTTCCCATTTGCGATGTGCAAATTCTTCCAACCATACCAAAGATAGAAAATTTTTACACAAGACTCGGGAAATACAAACTTTACACTTTAAGCAACTAGCAACTGTAAAATAAACTTAATCTAACAGGGTAGGCTAAGGTGTAACGAAATAAAAAAAATTGATGTAATTCCTAAAGGATTGGCTATACGGGTTGTTCTAGGGGTATCTTACTCTTAAAGTGAGAGTAAACAAAGGGTTTATACGAGGGTTAACTAACCGGTGTAGTTAGTTAATAAGCAGCATGTAAAGGCGATTTGGCTGTAATCCTAAAATTTACCAATTTAAACAAGTTACTCCATATAAATCCATAGTACTCATCATTGCGGTCTCGAGTGATATACCAAGCCAAGTTCTAAAGTCTACTACATCACTGACACACTCATATTTTGTGGAATTTGGGTAAACATTTGGAAACGGGTAAGGCTAAATTCTCACAATATCTAGCAAGGGTTATTGTGTGCGGGTTATGTATCAAGTAATTTCACAAAAGTATGCTTGAATTTTTTTTTAATTTAAGCAAAATTTAAGCATTTTAGTGTGAAAATTAGGACAAGCATACATTCTAATTCCCATCCCCCACTTGAATTATACAACGTCCTCGTTGTATAGATAAAAAAATTAAATACGGGAATTAAAAGGACTTAGAATGAGAAACTCCCCTTATATTTGCTCGGTAGATTCTCCATGTTGATTTATTGAGCAAGAATTCGTGTTGAACAACCGTCTTGAGGTTTCAAGACTCCAACACTTCAAGATCTCCAAATTTATAAATTCTCCACCAATATTCGTCGATGTTTCTTTCATGAGGTCCTGTGTAAAAATAGGAAAAATGATGCATTCCTATCTTGGTACCTACGGTTAATTTAAACTAAATAAACTAAATACGGGTCAGTCTGATGAATACGCTGTATCATGTGCATGAATACGCCGTATTGCCAGAACTAACAATAATGTTTTTAAAGTGCATAAAAAGTAAAGATTGATAACGTCCAGACAATCAATACGCCATATGGTATGGAGCGGATACGCCGTATTGATGTCTGGGAAGACAGACTCGATAAAATTAAATAACATTTTGGGTTGTCTCCCAGGAAGCACTTTTGTTTACAGCGAAGTCTTTAAGTTAGACTTTTCCTTCTGATTCTTCTTTCACTTAGCTCTAGTTACCATCCATCCTTCGTCCATCATGCGAAAGATTTCCCGGTATGCTCGACATGCATCATCGCTTGTTCTCGCCAAATCGTCGTATTCATCTTCTTTAATAGCAACATACTCTTCGTCTTGTCTGAATGAATACTTGATCATCTTGAATCTTCTCATATTGCACACCAGCAGTTTGTGAGCTTCACATAATTCTTGTCTTTCATCATGAGTTTCATTCTCATATTCAAATTCATCATGATCGTGGTAGGTAATCTCATGGCTTTCCCATCTTCTCCAACCATCATTGCTTGATTCATCATCACTGATTAAGCCTTCCATGATAGCTTTATTTCTTAAAGCTTGTTCTTTCAGCTTGCAATCCATCAATGCTTCGTACCATTCATAATCTTGGTAATGGAGCGAATCTCCAACTATGTAAGCTCCAGGTAAGTTTCCTCCATTACAGTATCCATCATTCTTCCAACTACATGTTGGCCATTCTGAACATCCAGTTTTATAATTGAAGGGCTTACAATAATGCTTAACTGGTGTGGGTTCAGTCCAAACTCTAGCGTCAGTCCATGGTTTCTCATCAACCCATGGTATATCTTTGTTTCATTCATAGATCCAATCATCCTTATATTCTTCATAAGTCTTGAATCCCTCAATGTCCTTAGTAAGTAAGTCTGGATCGATTTGTAAAAGATAGTTAAATTCATTGAAGGTCTTGCACATAGGTGTTTCAAAATCAAATATATTAGTGTCGATCCTAAAGACTTTAGCAACTTCATCATCATTATCAGATGACTCTTCATCCGTGAACTCAACTTCATCATCTCCTCTAATCTAGTAAATCCATAGTGATTTCTTTGTATAATGATCCATTGTCTTGTAGTTAAAAAAAATTATCCCAACCATTTAGTAAATGCAACATCAGATGGATCATATCCCATATTATCATCAGCTTCATGCGAAACTCGTTGCTCCAAATCATCCTCCTTGTTGGAGTCACATAGGATGTTAGCAACTTCAACTTCATATGTGAATAAATCAGCATCCATTCCGCTTAATCGATTGAATTCATTGTTGAAAACTTCAAGTGATGTATCGCAAGTGAGCGAAACATCTTTGACCTTAAGATCCTCAAGTTTCTCGAACTCTCCTTTGATTACCTTTGTCATTCTTAACTGAAAAATAACCAGAAAATTATCAGTAGAACCAGCGGGAAAAAGGTGTTAAAAAAATTTGAGCTTTAAGTTCGAGAGTGGAAAAGAACTTTATCAGATGATCGATACGCCGTATTCAACAGAAGTGAATGCGCCGTATTAATCAGTTTAATTAATATGTTGTATTGGACAGAAAAATAGATACGCCGTATTCGATGGAAGTGGATACGCCGTATCGAGTTATCAACCAGAACAGTGTATTAGGAAAACAATTAAATTAAACACACAAATATATAGGCAAACAATTAAACTAACAAATATACAAAAATATACAGAATATACAAGAATATACACTAATCTAATTTACACTACTCCTAAGGGTTAGATCTAATGTTAAAAACCAAAATATAAAATAAAAATCAAGATTAATTTTCACTCCCCGACAACGGCGCCAAAAACTTGATGTGTCGTTGTGTGGTGTATATTTTTATGATTCAAGTTTTAAATTTATATTTTGCCGACTTAACCAAAAACAACACTTTAACGGGCAGTGTACCCGGTCGGTGGTAGATTCGTAGTAAGTAGGGTGTCGAACACTTGAAGCGAGGTTAAATCTCTTAATTTATTAATATTTTGGTTATCTAATCTAAGTTAATTCTAATCTAAGTCAAACCTATGCTAATCCTATATTAGTTCTAATCCTAATTCTAACAAGTAAAAGGGGGGTTTCAGCCAGAGAGACTGGCATGGATTTGGTTGGTGACTACAATCAATTCAAGACACGTTAACCTACGCAAGCAAATTAAGATAAGATAAAAGAGCAGTCGATTAGAACGTTGGTTTGTTTATTCAGTGCAATAATTACTTATCTCGAAGAGGCATATCATTCTTAGACTTAGGCGGGACTTCATCCTAAGACCTAGACACATTAATTCTGTCACAATTAAAGCATCCGCATAAATCATCCTTATTACCTGATTATAATCTATCTTAGTGATTAAAGCAATGGTGATCATGTTAAACCCTAGCTCATAGAGACTTTACCCACTTACTGCTTAATGGTAATTTATACACTAGTAGTCCACTTGTCCAACTATCTAATGGAATCAGAACATTATTTGTTGAATTATCTAGATTCACCTACTAGTCAACATGTTTAATAAACCAAAGGCAATTTCCGTTAACTAGTTAAGCCAGAAGCGTATCCTTAGCATGATTTTAGAAGGATAATACTTGTGATCCTATGATTCTAGATGTATAAATCACTATATGGAGAGCTATCTCGACATCTAGATTACTTGGTTCGTATCACTAGATCCAGTTGAATGATAGGTCGCATACAAAAGCACGTAAACAAGTATAAATTGATAAACATAAACAAGCATACAACGATAAATTAAGAAATCAAGATATAAACAAAACCAAACATTCAGATCTTCATAATAATGGCTAATACCCAAAGGTATTAGCCTTCAAACATCATAATTAACACAAGAGTAATGGCTTAGCCAAGGTAAACTAACCGAGTTAACGAATGATACCAAAAACTAAACGATTACAAAAGTATAAGAAATTACACGTTGTCTCCTATGGATTGGAATGCGTTGCGAGACCTCTTCTGCTCTTTTTCTCCTCTGAAAATTGACTTTTGTGGTTTAGATAGTGTTGCAAAACAAGGTCTACAAGGCCGATTAATCGCCGATTACGCGCTACAAGGCCACCAACCTTGCCGATTAATGTAACATGGCCAAACATATAGGTCAAACGTGATCAACGGTGGTCAACCATGGTCAAACTTGCCGGAAACCTTCTAATCTTGCTGGAAGTATCTAAAACTTACCGTAAAGTTGTTTTGATCACTTTTTAGAAAAATGTCTTGCCAATAATATCAAAAACTCGCCGGAAATACATAAAACTTGCCGAAAATACCCAAATTTTGCCAGACATATCAATCCGATTAATCGCCGATTAATCCCGCTTTGACCGATTACAAGCTACAAGGTGGTCGACCGCCCGGCTAACGATTTACGATTTTTGTAACATTGGGTTTAGGTATCGCGAATATGATTTAGCACACTTGTTTTTGAGTTTTGTATTTATAGGGTCTAGAGTTGGTGTCGATACGACGTATCCAAGGTGTTGGATACGGCGTATTGGAATTTCTTGGAGTAGGGACCACGTTTGATATCTTCCAGAATACTTTATTCCCATATAGCTTGAATACGGCGTATTGCCTTTCCTGGATACGGCGTATTGTTCTTGTGTCCTTCGTGGGTCTTTGTGAGTGTTAAAAGGGCACAGCTACGCCGTATCGCTTCCCTTATGGATACTCTTATTGGTTCAGAACATTAATCCTTCAAATATCTTTGTTTAAGCTCCAAAATACGTGGCCTTTTAGTCAATGTTTCATCCAGTACTCTATAATTCTGCAATTCTCAAATATAAACGATTGAAGTAACAATTCTTTGGCAAAAATTATACAAAATAGGGTTTAATTATATGGGATAAATGATGTTATAAAATAAACGTAATTTGGATGTCATCAGTCAACTACTAAAACTTGGAACCAATAAACAAATAGATCCAATTTGTCCCAACACTCCCATCGCGTCTTCTAAATGGGTTTTAGATTGTAACAAATCATCCTATTCATCATAGACTCTAGATGCACAAAGCACATGACGGGAAACCTCAAGTTGCTATGTAATTTCGTCGAGAAATATATGGGTATGGTGCGGTTCGGGAATTATCAATTTGCACCGATTATTGGATATAGGGATTTGGTTCAAGGAAACCTCACGATCAAAAAGGTTTATTACGTCGAAGGCCTCGATCACAATTTATTCTCCGTTAGTCAATTTTGTGATGCGGATTTAGAGGTTGCATTCAGGAAATCTACGTGCTTTTTTTAGAGATTTTGAGGGAAACGACCTACTTATGGGTACTCGTGGATCTGATCTATATACAATAGCTCTTTAAGAATCATCTTCACCAACTCCAATTTGCTTCATGGCTTAGCCTTCACCGACTCAAGCATGGTTATGGTATCGTCGTCTCTCCCATCTTAACTTCGACACCATCAACTTGCTTTCAAAGAATGACAATGTGAATAGCCTACCAAAGGTGAAGAAACTTCAAGATAAAGAATGTTCCAAGTTCTAAAGGACGGTTACATATGCTTCATATGGACATATGTACTTATGTGGACCAATGCGGGTTGAAAACAACAATGAAAAATAAATACATTTTGATATCATAAGATACCTACTCTAGATACACTGGACTATTTTTTGGATCTATATAAGGATGAAACATCGAAAGTATTAATTGACATTCTAAAGATGATACAAAGGGGTCTTCAAGCTCAAGTCATAACTGTACGAGCTGACAGAGGCACAAAGTTCTTGAACAAGACACTTCAAACCTACTTTAAAGAAGAAGGAACCTCTCACCAAACGACAATTGCTCGAAAACCTAAACAGAATGACGTTGTCAAAAGACCAAACCATACTCCGGCTGAGGCTGCTCGAACAATGCTTTCGGCTTCTTAACTTCTACTATTATTTTGGTTGAAGCAATAGCAACCACATGTTACACCCAGAATACACCTCTCATCATCCCAGATACGAAATGACATAATATCACATCATTAATGAAAGAAAACCTACTCTCAAATTTCTTCACATTTTTTGTTTCACTTGGTACATAGTCAGAGATGGTGGAAACCTTGACAAGATGAAGGAGAAGGGGGATCCGTGCCTTTTTGTAGGGTATTAAACACAGTCAAAGGGATATAGAGTCTACACCAAGAAGACAAGACTAATCATTGAATCCATCCATATAAACTTTGAATAACTAAATGAAGTAATGACATCTGATGCCAACACTTCAGCCCTCGTTCCACAACAACAAAAGGCGTCAGATTATGAAAACTTTATCCTCGTACCCCAACTACAAAAGAATTATGTTCATAACAGTACAGAACTCGGAATTCAAAACCACAACAATGAACCGTCAAGTTCAAAGTTGGTTCCAGATGTTTCTCCACCACCAAACACGACAGATACATCACTAAAAGAGTTGGAAATATTATTCAGTCCTATGTAAGAAGAATACTTCAATAGAAGAAATCAAAGTGTATCCAAGTCTTTCGCTCTCTCTGATAATCTTCAACAACAAGATACACAACCTACATTGAATGTTCAACCTACATTAGAACTGATCTGTGGAATGCAAGATTTTGAGAAATCCTTAAGGTGTTGGTTTGGGTCTTCAAACCTAAGTCTGTGGAATTCACGTCCGTTTTACACCAACTAGAAGGTGTCAGATCACAGGTAGGATACTTAGGATTCTTTGGGAAGCTCAATGACGTTTTGATAGCCCTCGTGGCTAGGTCGAGAATAATCTCCTAAGGTACGTGGTTGGTTTTCATCTCCCATGTCGGTTAACAAAGAAAAAGGTTACAAAACAAAGGGAACAAAGAAAAGATAGACTAAAAGAAATCTAACTAAAAAGGAAAAATTTCACTCGATGTGAATCTAGTGAGTAGACCTAAGCAAAATAGAATCCGAAACCTAGACTATTCCCCGTCAGCGGCGCCAAAAACTTGATGCAGCGGATTGCAACACCGAATTTTTACAACCCTCCTAGGTAGAGTACCTAATCGTTGTAGTGTAGTATAGGCAAGACTCGGGGGATTGATCGTTCTCTAGGGGAATAGTGAGGTAGGTTAGAATTGTATATCACTAATGTCTAAGGGTTGAGGTGAGATTGTTTTTGTGTTTTTATGTTTTTTACAAAGCAAGTAAAATCTCGGGTTTTGAAGGGGTTTTGATTAAGCTAGTAACTACTTCTAATTTTAATAAACAAAATAAAATAGAAAAAATTTATACAACAAAGCGTATTTACATAGGATACTTTACTCCTTGCTAGCTATTCAATTCTTCCTATTGCTTTGTCACCCTCGTTATTGTAATGTGTAGATATTCCCATTATTCAATTACGAGTTTATTAGAAACGCGTCTACGTGACCACCTAAGTATGGTCTCCTGGAACACACCTCGCTTACCTAATAGTAAATCACACACAATAAATACTTAATTAGTTACCCTCCCATACGTGAGTGTTTAACTTAATCTAATCATGTTTCACTAGACATCTATGTTAAGGTAATATCTTATAGTTAGTTTTATAATGTCTAACGTGCACACCACTAACAAGAAACAATAGAAAACAAGAATTATAGACTATAATCAAATAGACTTGTTGAATTTGCCATGCCTTAATTGCTAAATATGGAGGATCCACAATCATCAATTAGAAAACAACAAGATCTAATTAATCGATAAGAAGTTTCATGCATCATAAATAAATACAAGATGAATTAGCCAATCATACTTGAATAAGAGAAATCAATAATAAGAATAATATAACTATATATAATCAATAATTAAACCATTACAAGATGTTAATGGATTGAATAAGACCTTCCAAGTTACTTGAAAAACACCTACCTAACTTTAGAAATGACTTTAGGGTTGGGGGCTTGGAAACAATAAAGTTATGAGGTTATATTTATAGAAAATTATTAGGTCGGCCATTTGTGACTGCGTCACACCCAATTTGTGACGGTGTCAGCCTGTTTTCTCCAAAGATGTAAATCTTCTTGTTCTAATCGCGTGGCATTTAAATCAACTAAATCCGAGTTCGTATGAAGAAGTTATGACCAAAACAATATCTCATACTTCGCTCGCAAAAAATTAGTTTTCTGGGCACATTTGGTGACAGCGTATTAGCCTCATTTTTAGTAAAGTGATGGTCATTATTTATTTTCGAGCATTGTATAGGAATGTATTAGTTTACGGGAATTCTATAAGCTAATTGGGCCTAGGTTTTGGGCTTAAAGCTCATTAAAGTGTGTAATTCGGCCCAAGTCGGCCCATAGAAAGCCCATACGGGATGGCCCCCTTTGTTACTATAAATACCACCCTCCTAGCATGTTAGGACGGTATTTGTTCACATTTTCCCTATAGAATCATCCACCTCTTTTCTCTCCATCTCTTTCTCTCTCTAAACCCTCTTTCTCTCTCTAGAATTTCTTTCTTTTCTTCTTTATGTGTGAATGATGTTAACGTTACAAGTGGTATCAAGAGCTCAAGGATGATTACGTGATTGTTTGTGTGTGTTTACCTTGCAAAAATCTAAGAAATCTAGTGTTTTTAAGCAATTTTTCGAAGAAAAAAAGTGATAAATTTTTTGATGTTAAAAATGTTAAAGTTATGGTTTTTATGTTAGATATAGCTTAGATATAGTTAGTTTTGCAAAATATTTTGGGAAAAAAGGTTAAAAATTGTGGTATTTAGGTGTTTTTTAGTGTTTTGGTACGTTTGTGTTTTTTCGTTCTTCTAGACGTTGGCAGGATAAACTAGACGTTGGCAGGATAAACTAGACGTTTGGCATGATAAACTAGACATTTGGCACTGATGTGGTCATCGTTAGACTTCAACAAGAAGTTTTACAACTCCCTAGGCAGAGCACCTAATCGTTGTAGTAGTAGTATAGGCAAGACTCGGGGGTTGTTATCGTTCACTCGGGGAATAGGTTGGGAAGGCTTGATCACGGTCTACCAGAATTCTAGGGGTTGAGAGAAGATTATTTTTGTGTTTTTATGGTTTATAGGAAATCAGTAAATCATATATTTGATAGGAGGTTTGGTTTTAGATATTTAAACTAAATAACAACTATGCTAATGGTGATAACAAAAGGATAAAAGAATTTGTTTATTTAATCATGTATTACTCCCTAGATTGCTTCTCCTAGTGTTGTTGCCTTGTCACATTTGTGATGATCTGTGTAATTATTTCCTGTCATGAACGAATTACACGAACTCGTCGTCTACTTAGTATTCCGTTAGAGCAACGCACCCGTAAGGTAGTATGAAGACTATTGCAAGGCCCTTAAGAGTACACTAAGTGCATGTGAAATATATTAAGAGTGGATCAACCATATTATGGGGAAAGGTAGTATGAAGACTGTTACCCGATGGTATCCTTTCTACACAATCAGTTTTTCCTAGACATATCAACAGCGATGCAAACAAAAGCTGGTTTTCTAAGACCTAACATGCACATCCATCACAACAACACCAACTAGATTCTACATTTTAGGTTTATACAATCTTAAATAAACACAATAGGTGGCTTAGCCTAGCATGGTAATAAAGCAAGAACATAGATGAATCAACCAACAATAGACTTATTGAATGATTAATTAAACCTTACTTGTTAAAAACATGAGTTGGGGCAGGACTATAGGGTTTTTAGGCCTAAATTCGTCCTAACAGCTGCTAATGAACTAGGGTTCGTACCTCTTTTAATTCTACAAGTTACCACTCAAAATCCTTAATTCGTTGTTTGTATTTAGGATAAAACGTTAGTCGACGGGTCACGTTTTAATCGTGGACACCAATCATAAAGAGAATATTTAGATAATGGGTGTTTTGGGTCGTGTGCTTGACGCGTTATGAGAACAGTGCTGCTGGTCTTGGTCTTGCTTGTGACGCGTCATATTGTATTTGGTGACGCGGTTCCAGACCATTGTAGGAGAATTTCTTGGTGGCAATGTTGTGTAGGTCCGTAGTCTTGTCTGTTCTTCTCCAAATAGAGCCAAGTCAGTGTATTTCTTCCAAATACTTCCAATTCAAATACCTAAAAGGAACGATCAAGTACTATTTAGACATAAAACATGATTTAGGGGTTAAACGACCCTGAAAAAGTGTATAAAATGACACCTTTCAAATACCCCTAATTGGATTTGCTTGTCCTCCAGAAAATATGATTTTACTAGACAATAAATATGAGGGGTCATTTTACTATTTTAAAAGTATTTTAGAAACACAACCTACTTTTTTTTTTTAAATTTATATTATAATTTAAATCCAAATGTATCCCTCTTCATTATAATTTTTTTTATTTTTTTTTTTTTTTTTTTTCGACACTGTAATTAAAAGCCGGAAAGTATACATAGCACTCCACTTGTGTTTGGGGATTCTCTTTTTCACTCGGTTTTATAATAAATTATAAAATATAGGGGAAATAGAAAATCAACACTCATTACCTGTCATAGCATATAAATTACCATAAGCTTGGTAAAGGATCAAACCTCCACAGCTAGGTGCAAGCATTAATCATTACTATCTAAGAGGTCTTTTAAAGGGTTGTGGGGTGTAGGTGTAAGATAACATATAAGGGAAACAGAATCGGATATGATACATTTGGGTGGCTTTGGGTGAATTTGGAGTGGAAGGGTTAGCTAATTATTTACGCGAATACACGCAGGTTTGGTTGCTAAGCCAAGACTC
>BQNB010137385.1:6811-17859 GCA_026074375.1 Tanacetum coccineum
GGGGTATTTATAGGATTTTTAAAGGGGTAAAATTGTGATTTTGAGGGTATTATTTTGAAAATCCGCTCCCCCTAACGGATAGTTTAAAAAAAAAAAGTTTGGCGTGGGCTGTTAGCCATGGCGCGAAGACCCTTGGCGCGAGCCATGGTGTCGTGCGCCGTTGGCCATTTTGGCGCCATGGCTTGGCACCAAGCCAACAGCCATGGACTCCCTCCCCTCTAAGCATATGAGAAAGAGTAGTTAAGGCAAGCTAACTTACTTTTAAAGCTTCTTCCCACTGACTTTAGCTTAATGCTAAACAGAACTGCTCATGTTTCGGCCACCACCAACAGCTCCGGATGATTCGGCGACCTCCTGTGAAGTGGAGTCACCATCATTTTATTTAATCGGTGCTTCTATTAACCAATTTTTTAATCACAAAATTTTTATTTTAGTCACATTTATTTACTTTTATAATAGGAATACCATTTTTAATTCAAAGTGGGCTGAGAATTAAATCTGTGTGCTATCCGTAGTCCATCTATATTCCACTCCTTTGAATGTTTTATAGTGTTATGATATTGTATTTGGGTATTATTGTGTTCATCCTGTTTCGGTTTGCTTGTTGTATGTCCACTTGATTTGCGATTTAGGTGATGTCTCTCGGCTTTTCTTTTACTTTGTTGAATGTTATTTTTTTTAAATGTATCTGATGTTGTGTTTTGTGGTTGGTTTGCGCTTAAATCTACTTTACATGATGCTTATTATTGATGCTTATTGTTCCCTTGATGATGCGTTTTTATGTTGCCTTTATTATTTGTTGTTGGTTGATGTTGACTATTGTTGTTTCCCTGCTGATGCCTTTGTGTTGTGCCCTAATAGTTTTCGATATCATAATATGAAAGAAAAACAAAAAGTTGAAAATATGGAAAACATGCTTGACTTTCACAATGATAGGAAAAAAGAAAAAAAAATTAATAGTGTTGCCACTTCCGATGCTACCGATGTTGTCAGTAATAGTAGTTTAGTAAGTAGAGGTCGTCTTAATTCTGTAGACTCTTATTCTATTGGTAATGTGTCATGTGTTGGATTTGGTACTATTGAGAAGGAAGGTTTGTTATCATATGATAATATTGGTAGTTCTCTGAATGGATTGAGTAATCCTTATGTACAAAACCATCCTATGAGTTGTGTTGGGTCATATCAAGTGAATGATGCTTTTTTAACTAGCTCGGCTTATGTTGGAGGGGGGGTTGTGTTGGATTTTGAAAATTCGTCTGTACAGTTGTCGTGTGGAAAAAAATGGTTGGTGTACATAACGATCCTCAGAGTTGTGTTGGGTCTCATCAAATGAATACTGCTTGCTTCCCCTCCCCTGGGTATTTGAGAACTGTCAGTAAGTTGCCAAGTGGAAAACAGTTGGATGGTGTGTCTTATTTTGGATCGGGTTTTCGTCAACATCCTGTTACACTGGACTTTCAGAAATCTGCTGTTGTGTTGCCTTCTGCAAAAGATAGTCTAACAAAACCTGGTATGTTTAACGATGGAATTTGGTCTCACAAGCATGGCTCGAAGAGTTTTTTGCCAGATGATCGGTTTGATCATATATTTAGGCAATCTGGAAGCGTCGAAACTCAAGGTACAAAATTATTTCTACCACAAATTGCATATATATGTATTTTCTTTTTTGTTAGTTGTTTGTGTTAGGCTGAAAAAATTTCAATGGTAGGGAGCTGTTCGTCTGAATCTTTTGAACGGGACAACGGTCATGAACAATTTGGTTTACCAAATCCTGTTATGTATATCAATGAAAACTGGATTCGCAAGGACGCCTCGAAGAGATTTTTGCCCGATGATCGGTTTGACCATATATTTAGGCAATCTGGAAGCGTCGAAACTCAAGGTACTAAATTATTTCATCCACAGTATGCATATCTATGTATTTGCTTTGTTGTTTGTGTTGTCTGAAAAAAATTTCGATCATAGGCAGCTGTTCCTCTGAACCTTTTGGCCGGGTCATAGAACAAGAAAAATTTGAACATCTTTTGCGGGAAGATTTACAGAGTGGAAATACTAGATTTGACACTTTGTCTACAGAAGGTAATATAAATTTAACAACGCCTTTAGCATTGCCTTTTGTGTAATTACTATTTGTCCATCCTTAGTGCTTATTTGAATTGGTCTTTTTTACAGGGACAATATTACAAGCTCCTGCTCGCTACCACATTGATCAGAATGATTCAACCATTATTGGGGGTAGAAAAAGGCGTGCAGAAGTAGACAATTCACGAAAGTGTCATATGCAAAATACAAAAAATGGGTTCAGAAGTCTCCTACCTGCAGGTTATTTGATGTTTACATATTTTCATCATATTTTTATACGTCCAAGTTTTCTCATATTTACATTATCCTTATTCTTTTAACGCATTTGTTTTGCAGCTGGTAGTAGTATTTGCGTGGGCCGTAGAGACAGATGTCATACAGAAAATCTAAGACAGCGTCAAAGAAAGAAACGACGTCGGAATATTGTTAGAACTCAGGGGATGTCAACTGAGAATAGACAATATGTTAATGCACAAAATGAAGGTGAATACAAGTTATTGGATTTTGTTTAGCTCTCATATATTTTTGTTCAGTCTATAATGGTTTCTGTTTTAGCCTAAATTCTTAATTCCTTTTTTATGGAAACAACCATTCTCAGGTGTGACAGCGTTGTATATTGACATTGGCGATTGTGAATGGTCTTGCGAGCATTGTAGTGCTAAATTTTGGTATGGCGAAAGGCTGAAGGGATCTTCTAAAAATCGTAGACCTGAATACCACAAATGTTGTGCAGGAGGAAGGGTGTTTCTGAATCGAGAGGTGAATCCACCTAACTATATCAAACAATTATTCAGCGACCGTCTTTTTTTGGAGAATGTGCGTGCATACAACCAAATGTTTGCTATGACTTCTTTTGGAGCAAATGTAGATGACTCGGTTAATAGACGGCGAGGGCCTTATGTTTTTAAGATTTCTGGTCAGGTGTACCACTGGATTGGTTCATTGTGCCCATCTGTAGGTGCTCAGCCCCGGTTTTTGCAGCTGTACGTGTACGATACGGAAAATGAAGTTGCTAATAGGATGCGACATTTTGGAAGAGACGGTTCCAACAACCTAAATCCAGAAATAGTCCGCGGTCTGATTCTTTTCCTTGATGAGCACAATGAGTTGGTTAAGCTTTTCCGGACGGCTAGGGATAAATGCAACGGTCAGGAGATACCTGAATTCAGAATTCGACTTTATAGTGTGGTTGGTGCTCGGGAATATGATTTGCCAACTTCTGAGACACTTGGTGCTATTGTGTTTGAAGATGGACCAGATACAAATACTGATTATGATGTTATTATAGAATCAAGAGACGGGGCTCCACAAAGAATCAACAAACTACACCCGTCATATATGTCCCTTCAATTTCCTTTACTATTCGTATTTGGTCAGTCCGGTTTCTATCCTGAAATGAAGCAACGAGGAAATGGTGATAAAAGAGTTTCGATGAACATGTATTACATGTACCAACTGCATGAGCGGTTTCACTCATACGGGTTGCTGTTTAGAGGTGGCCGTTTGTTTCAACAATATGTAGTAGGCGTTTACTGTTGTATAGAGCAAAACCGTATGGACTACTATAAAACACACCAGAATGACATCAGAAAAGAATATCTATCGGGTATATATGATGCGATATATAAAGGTGATCGTGAAGGGTTTGATATAGGTGCGCGGATTATATTACCCATTTCTTTTACTGGGGGGCCACGGTATATGTATAGTCATTATTTGGATGCTCTTGCCATCTGCCGTGTCCTTGGGAATCCACAGTTCTTTATCACATTTACGTGCAACGTTAATTGGCCTGAAATTAGACGGCACATGGAAGACTTTCCACAGCTAACTCCTGCAGATAGGGCAGATATTGTAGTGCGAGTTTTCGAACAGAAGGTGCAAGATTTTTGCAAGTATTTGAAAGACGAAGCTCTTTTTGGCGATGTCACAGGACGTATGTACTCTGTTATTTAACCTTCCTGTTTTACCTCTACATATGTTATAAGTTTTTGTTTTTCATTTCACTACTGTTTTTTTAGCAGATGTTGGTTAATTTCTTTTTTAAGTTAGCTTTCACTTATAAGAACCATATGCATATTCTATACTAATTATTACTTTACTAACTTTTATTTTTTGGGTGCCTTTTGTTATTTTGCAGTTTTGTATACAATTGAATTTCAGAAACGTGGACTTCCTCATTGTCACACGCTGTTGTGGATCGATGCTAAGGACAAAATCCAAGATGCCGAGGAAATAGACCAGTACATTTCGGCTGAACTGCCAGATCCAATAGAGGATCCAGAAGGACATAGGGTTGTGTCTGAAATGATGGTCCATGGTCCATGTGGTTTGAATGACACAGATGCCGTGTGTATGAAAGAGGGCAAGTGTAGCAAAAATTTCCCGAAAAAATACAACAACAATACTTTCTTTGATAGTTCCGGTTATGTCCACTACCGTAGAAGAGAAACCGAAGTGTATGCTATGAGAAGGGGTATTGAATTGGACAACAGTTATATTGTTCCTTACAACCGCGAACTCTGCCTCACTTTTCATGCCCATATAAACGTAGAATATTGTGGGTGGAGCATGTTGATAAAGTATTTGTTTAAGTATATTTCCAAAGGAACAGATAGGATCATTGCGCAAGTTACGCGACCAGTTGGAGAGCCTCCATCTATGATTGAGCAGAGACAAATACAAACAGATGAAATCAAGAATTTTGTAGACGGCAGGTATATTTGTCCTCATGAGGCATCCTGGCGTATTTTGAAGTATGAAATTCATAATAGATATCCAGCGGTCCAAATACTTTCTGTTCATCTTGAATTTATGCAGCAGATTACGTTCAGACATCGACAACCTTTGTCGTCAATTGTTAGTGATGAAGATAAAAAGAAGACGACGCTTACAGAGTGGCTCGAGTATAACAAATTCAATTTGGACGGGCGGCATTTGACATACATAGATTTCCCTAAGGAATTTGTATGGTATGCAAACTCAAAAAGTTGGCAAAGACGAAAAAAGAAAGGGCTGGGTTCAATTGGGCGATTAACGTACGTACATCCAACCTCCGGTGAGCTATTCTATTTAAGAATGCTATTGTGTCATCAAAAAGGGTGTCAAACATTTGAACACATACGTACGGTTAACCATATACTTTTTCCAACATTTCGTGCTGCATGTGAGGCTTTGGGTCTTCTAGGAGACGATAAAGAATGGGATATCGCTTTGGAAGAGGCTTCGTTTTCAGGAACACCAAACGAGTTGCGCAACCTGTTTGCTCAACTACTTATCTACTGTGAAGTGGCCAACCCTATGAAATTATGGCGTAAATATTGGCAAAAGATGTCAGACGATATTCAGATGACATACATCACTTTCATATTGAAGACCTTTATCATAAATAGATTCAGATTTTTAAGGTTAGCATTATTGAACTTGAAAATTTTAAATAGTACATCAAACAGTGAAGGATTTTTTGTGCCACCAACACAAACAATAAATACTCTAAAATAACCCCTTAATAATTACTAAATTAACAATATAATAAACTAAACTCTTAATAAAAAAATTTCTCTACCATATTCACATTATCAACTTAAACAAATCATATAATCCTAACCCATTCATAAAAAATAAAATTAACCATTTTCCTTAACCTTTAAAATTCCAATTTTTTTACATGGTGTGGGTTTTTGGGTTTTTTTTTGGGGCCCCCCCCCCCCTTGTGGGTGGGAAACCGGAAAGGACGTTCTTGGAAAACGCTTATTGGTGCTTTACGATCAGAAGGTAAAATTGTTCTTGCTGTTGCATCATCAGGTATTGCCTCTTTATTACTCCCTGCCGGAAGAACAGCTCATTCCAGATTCAAACTTCCGCTTGAGTTAACAGATGAATCTTTATGTAATATCAAGAAAAATACACATATGGGGAACCTGCTAGCCGAAACAAATCTCATAATCTGGGATGAGTCCCCTATGAATGATAGGCGGTGCTTTGAAACATTGGACAGATCACTTAGAGATATACTAAATTCTCCTGATAAGCTATTCGGAGGAAAATCCATTGTTCTAGGTGGAGATTTTCGACAAACATTACCGGTAAAAAAAGGCGCATCTAAGGCTGAGATAATAGCATCTTCAGTAGCTGAGTCCGAACTATGGCCATATTTTAGGGTGTGCAGGTTGAAAGAAAATATGCGTCTACTTCAGCCATTTATTAATGAAGAAGAACAAAGATTGTCAAAATCCTTTGCCAAATGGATTCTTGATATAGGTGATGGAAAAATTGGTGAGCCAGATGTTGCTGATGCTAACAGTTCTTCATGGGTCAGAATTCCAGATGCATATTGTATACTAGATGACAATGAAGGTCTGCATAAACTTATAAGCTACATCTACGACCGGCAGACGCTGCAACGGCCGACCGCACAACAACTACAACAAAAAGCCATAGTTTGTCCAAAAAATGAGACTGCAGATGATATTAATTCTACGGTTTTAGCATTAGTAGAAGCTGAAAGTACTATCTACAAGAGCTCAGATGAGGCACTTCCTGTTGGAAACAACGGCGGTGAAGTAGAAGTGCTATATCCAACAGAGTATCTAAATAGCCTTCGAATATCGGGTTTTCCACCACATGAACTAGAACTTAAAGTAGGAGCACCAATTATGACTCTGAGAAACGTAAACCTACAGGGTGGACTCTGCAATGGTACAAGAATGATAGTGAAGAAACTGTGGTCTAAATTGATTGAGGCACAAATAATTACCGGAAACAGAATAGGAGAAAAAGTTTACATTCCAAGAATTATCCTCACACATAAAGATCCACATATGTCATTCATTTTTAAGAGAAAACAGTTTCCAGTCAAACTTTGTTATGCAATGACAATAAACAAAAGCCAAGGTCAATCCCTAAGTAAAATTGGCGTCTACCTGCCTGAACCAGTCTTTAGTCATGGTCAGTTGTATGTTGCATTGTCTAGAGCTACATCCCCTCATGGATTGAAGATATTAATAAAGCAACAAGAAAATCAACCGCCCAATACAACAAAAAATATAGTCTACAGAGAATTCTTATCCGGAATAGAAAACCCACAGGTTCCTTTTACAAATAATATAGTTGGACCATTATATTCACATGATATACGCAAAAGTAACACACGTTTATATTGTGCAAATTTCAACATGTGTATATTCTTGCTATTCCTGCCTTAACTGTAAATATAACTATAATTTTCATATTGCTAACTTTTATTCATATCTTATGTTACAGGTATAATGACAGAAAACTGCATATCAGATTTAAAACCGGGTGCTAGAAACAAAGTTCTTGAAGCAAGAGTCTACCGCAAATGGGTTAATCGTAATCCACCAAACCCAACACCAACTGACTATTGTTGTATTCTAATAGACCGAGAGGTATGTTTTTAGCCCAACCCATTATATATATATATATATATATATATATATATATATATATATATATATATATATATATATATATATATATATATATATATATATATGCAAATACTCCTTATATAATTGTCATAATTGGTTTTCACATGTACAGGGTAATGCCATTCAAGCAAATATGGGTGTTCAAAACACATCTTATTTCAGCTCTCTTCTTCAACTTGGTTCAGCATACAGGATCACCAACTTCATTTGCATACCAACAAGCAACTTCCAACAAACTCTTGAAACAAAAACAACTTTGAGGTTTGGAAAACTAACAAATTTTGATAGCATACCATCCAATGCGTTTCCAGCTCACTACTTCAGCTTCGTTCCGTACAATCAACTAGAGTACAAAATCCACACAAAAAACAACCCAATGGAGTTCAAACGATATCCTACACTCACAGGTATCCTATAAATGAACTTTCGTACCATTTATATTATTCTCGCATACAAATCTGTCTTTCTAAACAATGGTATATACCCACAGACTACATAGGATGTCTAACACGAGTTAACAATGAGCAAGACGTTGGGAGTGTCAATGCGACCCAAAGCACCATCAGAAAACTAGACATCGAAAATCTTAAGTGAGTACTTTAAACTTTCTAAAAAATATAACCAATTTTTTTTTACAAATACCTCTTTCATATTCTAACTGCACCAAATTGGTTACACATCGGTTAAATCGACTTCTGTTGGAGGGGGGTTGTCTTGGACTCTAAGAAATCGTCGGTAAAGTTGCCAAGTGGAAAACAGTTGGATGGTGTGTCTTATTTTGGATCGGGTTTTCGTCAACATCCTGTTACACTAGACTTTCAGAAATCTGTTGTTGTGTTACCTTCTGCAAAAGATAGTCTAAGAAAACCTGGTATGTTTAATGATGGAATTTGGTCTCACAAGGATGGCTCGAAGAGGTTTTTTCCAGATGATCGGTTTGATCATATATTTAGGCTCGAAGAGGTAATAAACCTGGTAAGAAGTTTTAGAAAAATATACATTCCAATCATCTATGTGGTTTATAACAAAAAAACCAAGAATTTTCCTAACTTTTTTTTATTTTATTTTTTTCTCAAAACTACATACCAGGTACAAAATGCAACTAGACTTGAATCCCCCATTGGAAATATCCAAAGAAAAGTGCGGAGACATGGAACATGAAAAGAACAGAAATAGATTCACACTGGCAACACTTCTACAGCAAAATCCAGAGAGCTACAAAGTAAGGCCATCATAGTAACAATATACAATATACATTTATTACTTCTTTATGTCGCAATTTACAAATACTCATACTAAACCGACTACACTTCTGAAAACTATACAGTCAGTACGCTTTACATGTGAAGCTGCCATAACGGCCATCAACACTTTAAGAGATTGGTACTATGAATCCTGTAGCCAATGCAATCACAAAGTTATAGACGGTGACAATGACCCTTACTGCATGACCCACGGAACACAAACAACTTCTACATACAGGTTAAATTCTAACAAACAACATTATACCACGTTCTCATATTTATGTTAAAACTCACTCATAAATACACAGGTACAACTTTAAGGCTGCGATATCGGATGGCTCAGCTACAACTCTGTTTACTTTCTTTACTCCAAATGCTGACATCCTCACAGGAAAAGGCTGTACTCAGTTAGTGAAGATGTATAATACACCAAGCCCCCAAGAATTCCCAACAGAAATCCTTAATCTTATCGAAAAAACGCACATCTTCCAGTTTCACTATAATCCATCATGCAAAAAAGGAAGAGTTGACTTTTTCTTCGATGACATCCTCGACAAACCTTTGCAAATTACTGAAGGAACCTCAAGCCAACAAAATTTAGAAGAAACAGCAGGTTACAAAATTACCATCCTTTTTGACTTTTCTTATTCAATACTTACAATATATACATACATAAGTTAATCAATTACGCCGATATTCCTTACCATTGAATGCAGTAGTAATACCTATTATAATTCAAAATATTATATAATCAACTTACGTTATCCAAAATACAATCAACAGGTTTGCTTTCAAAGGAACCATTGAGCGGCGAAATCATACAAATACCCACAACACCTTCTCAACATATTACAGGTACCAAAATCCATTAAAAGTTTACATATTCGATAGTCATAATTGACGAGTCATCAATTCTGTTCCCCAATGCCGCTACAAATATAAAATAAACGGAAAAAAAAATCTGAGTATAGAAAACCATTAATCTACAACTTCTGAACCATACTCCTATTGCAGGTATCCCAACAATGACAACACCGGCAATAACCGAAACAAGTTCCATACTGAAGGAGAAAACAGACGTTGTTGCACAACAAACAGGTAACAAATAGATACTTACACATTCATTTCTAAAAATATAAAAATAAAACAAATACATATACAAATTCCCCATTGATTCTCTACATTCCACAGGCACACCTACATTGGCAGTTTCAGAATCTACTCACAAACAACCGCACAAGGAACCAGCATCAGAAGGCACGACGACCAAGAAAACATCCAAGCATCCACTTTTCCAAGATACCCCCGGAAGACCAGAAGAGGACAAAAATGGAATGATGAACAAGATGCAGATCGTCTCATTAATAAAAATGAGAAGAAGTTATCAGCACAAAAAAAATTAAGCCTTACCCTTTTATAACTTCTAAACGCTAACTAAGATAACCAGGGTTAAAAGTAGGTAATGCCGTAGATGATCTTTAGGAGAACACTAAAAGAACTCCTTTTTGCACACTCTTAACAGTCATGTTCTCTTAAACACTAGAAGAACCATATTTTGTAAAATCACAGTCATAACTGTGTATCGCCCAGCTAAGTGGCATGTTAACTTATTTATGTATTAAGACTTCTCAATATAATCTCCAATGCAGGTTATACAACTATCCTAAATATTAAAAAACAGATTTCATTCCTTATCGTGCATAATTTTATGTCAAAAAAAGGTTGTACAACAGAACCAGTTGCACCACTTTCACAAATAAGAAACAAATAACTTTACAACAGAACCACCTACAACTAGATCACTTTGTATTCTCATATCTTATTGCATCATTTTGATATTCAATGGATTATCATGAAACTCTTGAAAAAAAATGAAGTAGAAACCTCTAAAAATACTAAAACTGACAAAACAAGATACATACACTCAACTATACAAACATAATCTGGGGAGGTCACGCAAATGAGTAAAAACAAATTGTTGTTGGATCACAAAAATGTGTCAAAACAGATACTTGCATACAAATTAAAAGAGATGCAAAAGACTTTACAACAGAAACACCTACAACCAGAACAAAAAAATGTGTTAAAACATAAAATGGGTCAAAAAACTTTACAGCAGAACCACCTACAACCAAATTGTTGTTGGGTAACAAAAATAGGTCAAAATAGATACTTGCATAGGGCAATGACTTGGATTCAATGTAACCAAAAGGCAACATAAACAGTTGCAATAAACCTAATACAGCTTACTTTTGTAGTAGTAAACTATATT
>BQNB010137387.1:0-17858 GCA_026074375.1 Tanacetum coccineum
TTCAAGCAAGTCACCAATCGATAGATTGGGTTTAAAGAAAAGGGGTAGAAAGTAGAAGGAAGTCTCGATGATGAAATAACTAGACGCCTTCGTGAAACCCACTTCAATTTCTAATAAGGGATACCAAATCAACTTCGTGATCACTTGTCATTGTAATTCGAATCTTTAGCCGTTTGTCGTTTTAGTGAATCTTATTCAGATCGTTTTAGTGTTATGTATCGTGTTTGTTGTGTGATTGTTCGGGAATGTATTTATACTAGTACAAATGTTATTTTGAATTGTCGGTAACGAATCTACATTGTCTAGTCCAACTTGTCTTGATAGCATTATATCTGGCTTAATCCAATACTGACATAAGCCCAAAATGGATTAACCATTAACAATTTCGTCCTACTTTAGCATATCTCAACCCAACAATAGTAATGCTTGGCCTATATTTGTCTGATAAGGCTTAAGTCTATCAAAAAATTTATGCACATCTTGCATCAATTTTGACAATACTCAGCCTGTTATTGATCTATACAACCCAACAATTAAATCTCGATTGAAGGCCCAGCTATGTTTCAGTCAAACCGGCCCATTCCAACAATCAATTAATGGCCCGTTCTTTTCTTATGTTTAGTACCCGGGTCCATAGGAAATTAGGGATATAAAGTATCAGAATCCCTAATTTACCTCATATAAGCAAAACCCTAATCTCCCTCACATTTCAGAACGCAGTCACACCAATCTCTCCCAAAAAAATTAGCAAATCTCACTTTCATCTTTTAATCTCCTTCATCACTTTGTCTATAGAACTCGAGTACCAGATACACGAATAGAAAAACCCTCTTCATCAAATCAAACGCAACCCTTTCAACCTTTCTTCACGTTCACATCATCAACACAGAGATGAAGACAAGGCTTAAAGGTATCTTAAGTGAGGCCACAGGTAGGTTTGATTGTGTTCAAATCGAAACAAAGATTGAATAAAACAAAGTTGTTATTATTCTTTCTTTAATTTCGTTTATCAAAGGAAAGGTCCTTGCCTTTTTATAGATCTATGATGAGGATTTTGTTTTCGTCTTTGGTCTTGAAAAGATCATATCTTGTATCTAAAAGACGAATCAAAAGAAACTGAGATCTTGGTTCTTTGATTATCGAGTCTTGTTGTAGTTTGTTGTTTAGAGATGGAGATGGGATAAATTGTAATGTGACGAAAGGATTAGGTAGTATGTTAGATTTGTTGGATATTGATTGTGACGAAGGATAATTTAAGACTAGTTTGGATTTGTAATTGTGGTGTTGAATGTTGTTGATGTTTATGTTTTGAGTCTGTTCTGTCCTTTTTTTCATTGCTGTTGACTTTTCATTAGTCATTTGACTCGGTTTCGACTCACTCTGAGTTGACCCGGTAAACTCGGTAGTGACCGAGTTGACTCGGTATTTACCAAACTGCTGGCATAGATATCGTAGCAAACCGCCTCAGAGACATCAACCAAGCCGCCACTGACTAAACCAAACCACTACCATTAACCCAAACGTCACCATTAACCCAAACCGCCATCACTAACCAAACCGCCACGACACCAAACCGCCGTTGACTAGTTAAACGGGCAACATAACGGTTAGAGAAGACCATGAAAAAGATCAAACCGCTGTCACCTGTTTTCAAACCGCCATGGCAAATCGCTGTAGCAAACCGCCATGGTAAACCACCTCGGTGGCCAAACCGCTGACAGTACAATACTTTTGTACTTTTTTCCTAAAATTTTGGATCTTTGTTTTTCTTTTTTCCAAACCTCTATGAAGAAACCCAGAATAAAAATAAGCTCGAAAATGGTCTGATAAGTACAAAACAGCAGATTTGAACCAGTAAGAAAAAATAGAAAGATATAAGAACATATAATAACCTTTTTCATGACTTTTTCACAAGAAAAAACACACGAAAATTATCAGCAGTAAGACCATGATCCGAGACAGTAACATGATAAAATCAACTATACAATACACCCCTGGTTAGCTCTGATGCCAATTGTCAATTAAGAAACACTAGCTAAACAAGATCCGGAGGCCGGGGAGGATTAAACAAGTAGAAAGCCATATTATTGGTGATGAGAGCAAAAGGGAAAGATGCGTATGTGATAGTAGAGAGAAACACACATACACACACCTTATGAGATAATACAATAATGAATCCTCACCCCTCCATAGAAGTATAGAGGGGGTATATATAGGTCAAGACGAGGGAAACTATTCTAACTTAACAATTCTAGTTCCTACGGGTCTTGCCTAATGATAACTAGTGTAATTCTAGATAAGTCAACATATTTTAAGGCTAACATTAATTATGTGACAGAATAAGCTTAATCTATTTAACTTTTTAATTTTACTTAAATGAATTCTGGGTTCTACTTCAAGTTATATGGTTAAGTAGGGGTGTTTACGGGGCGGTATAATTCGGTTAGTTGAAAAATTTTAACTATTCATCATGGGGGTGGGTAATTAATTTTGTTATCCGAAACCAAACCGTACTAGGCGGATAACCGGACATGCGGGTACCTAAAGTAAGCGATTACTCACGGTTTAAGTCACGGTTAACCATTTTATACATTTAATCGAGTTTAACCTTGTAGAAAAATAACATGGTCTAGAATGTAAAGTGTTATATTAGTAAATTTAAATGACATTGAATAGATAAAAGTTGTATAAAAGTTATACCGTTAGAGTAATTTGTATTTAACCATCTGGGCTAGCTTAGATGGCCACCAAGGGTAACCTTGAGGAGGTTGTTACCACATAGGTCTTGGGTTCAAGCCTCGCCGTAGGGGTTTTCCTCCAGGAGCGAAAAAGGAGTGGGGTTTATCCCTTAAGGCGAATGTTCGAGTCTTGCATACTGCCCAATTGGATGTCACTGTGAGCTCGAATCACTAACAACTAACTTGACGTTCTAAAAAAAAACATAACATATGGAAAAAAATATATTAATTCGGCGTTTATAGATTACGATCACATTAATCTATTTTCACACATTGATGTTTAGAAATATTTACATTAAGAGCAAACAAAGTAGTTATACAATAGATATTTAGAAATACTTGTACATTTATTTTAATATTTAGCTAGATGAACTTCATGTATATTAAGCACGATTCGGGTCACGACTAGCCGCTGATATCTAAAAATAAAAACGAACCCGAATCGTGATAAGTAGGTTTCTTCGGGTTTTGGTTTTCTTTGGTTTTGGGTTTTTTCAATTTCGGATTGAACATTTCGGATTGGTTCATTGGTTTCTTGGATTTTTTTTAAACACACCGATTAAATGTCTAAAATTGGTGACTGATATTAACCTTTTTGTATGAATATAAATATAAATAAATATATAAATATAAATACGTAAGGATAAAAATCAATAGTAAGTATTCTAAGAGGCTTTTAAAAGATTCGCTTTTATCCAAAGCACAATCCCTCAAAACCTACCCAGAGTCGTAATCCCGTCGAGGTGCAAATTGAAAATCAAGAACGTTTGTGATCGCGTGAATTGAATGGATTAAGGATTTTTGGAATTGGTTTTCTAATTTCTACGAATAAATGCAAAAACGAATGGGGGAAAACTAAAAACGAAAGCTTAAAGGGTTTAAACTTAAAAACAAGACGGGAAAGAAAAAACGCGACTTCTAAAAAAAAACTAAATTATCAAAAATTAAACCCTAAATTAATTTTTTAAGTTTTTCTAATCTAAAATAACTTAATTAAAAGAAAAATTAAAGAAAATCCTAAAACGAAAACGTTTAAAGTTGAAAAACGAAGAAAAAGAGAAAGGGGTACGAAACCCGTTCTTTAAAAAATGAAATTTTGTAAAAATAATCCTACAGATGCAAATCTAATTTTCCTAAGTGAAATATGATAAAATAAAATTTTCTAAAAAAGAATGATTTTTTTTTATTTTTATTTAATTTTTAATTAACTAAAAACAGTTTTATAAAGAAAAATAGATTAAAAAAAGTAAACTAATTTGGAAAAATCCTAAAAAATACAGAAAAGTAGCTGACAGAGTGCTGAATACAAGAAAAATATAATGGAGGAAAATGGCTTATTAAATAAGCCAGAATAAGCCAAACGAGCTTATTAAGCCTGAAAGGAAAACAAATGTTAAAGGAATAAAGAGTGCAAAAAATGTTGGATGAGCTATTGCAGCATGATGGTTAAGAGGGGGTGTGTAGGACATTGGTATGAAAGGGGGGAGGTCCAGGGTTCAAACCTTGGCCTCTTCCTTTTTTGATAAAACATTTTTTTTCTTTTAAAAAAAATTATAAAACAGATAAATATAAGCAAATTTAAAAAAGGCAAATTTTTTTTGAAACTTAAGAATAAACAGAAAAATAAGCTAAAAATGAGGGCAGTTTCACTATTTTTTTTACTAAGATCCTAAGCTAACTGATGGCAATTATAAGCTCAAATAAGCTAATGTAAACAAGAAATAAGCAAAAAACAAGTGTTGTCCTAATCCTAATAAGCAAAGACAAACCAAAATAAGCTAAAAGCCACAGACATGATAAGCCATAAAAAGCACATAAGCTATAAGCACAAAATTGGCAGACCAAACTGCCTTGGGGCTCTCTTTTTGGCTTAAAAATAAGCTGTTAGAGGGAGTCTCAAATGCTGGGCTTATACTGGCTTAAAGAACAGCTTAATGGTTATCTAAAAAAGTAAATAAAACAAATTTTGAAAAACAAACAAGCAGTTGAAAAAGGGCTGTGAAATAAGCTGTTTGCACCATGGTATGCTTTTTTGGTTTTCTAAGAAAAACAAAGGGGGATTTTGCAGACCCAAAAATAAGCTGTAAAAAAAGCTCAACTTTGAAAATCAAGTGAAAACAAATGGAGATAAGCTTGAAAAGAGCTTATGCACAAAAAATTAGAATCTGAAAACAATATTTACCATTTGAAATTTGGATTTGAAAAGTGGGCAGTTTTAGACTCAAAAACACTTAATAATTTGATAGAATTTTGACAAGGACAAAACAAAACCAAAAAGACTTGACTCTACTGCATTTAGGACATAAAAAGAAACACAAATAAAAACTTGTAAACTAGTTTTGAAAGCAAAATTAAATAAGCTGTGTTCAACTGTTATATCACCACAGTTTTGAACAAACTCTTTTAGAAAAACTTGAAAACTAACTTTTAGAACTAAAAACTTTTAAAAACTGATTAATAATAACTTACAAAAGTTGGCCAAAAGTGGCCAAATGACCCACTTGGTTTTTAAACCAAAAATGACCCGTTTGACCCACTATCCCAAACACCCCCTTAATTTTAAAAAGGTCTTTTTAAGGCTGTTTTACAAAGATTTAAGCTAGGGTATTTCAAGACAGATAAAAAACAACTAGTATAAAGCAATAATAAACTACTAGTACAAAGCAGTAAGCACTTGAATAAGCAAATGGAAATAAGCTGTTTAAAAGGCAAATATAGGAGTTTAAGGCAAAAACTCAAATAAATGACATCAAAACACCAAATAAAGACAAATAAGCAGTAAATGACATGAATAAGCAAGTAAAGCAATAAATAAGTAATAAATAAGCTATGCTACAGTAAAATGCAAAAAATGAAAAGTAAACTTACAACTGCCCTTGCTCAAAACAGGGCAAACACACCAATCTTCAAGCTCTAGCTTGTATAATACAAGCTAGTGAGAGTCCATAAGCCCATCCCTTTTTAGCTTATCATCCAAAAATAAGCTGAGGTATTCTGAGGGTGACTTTTTTTATTTTTTCTTAACTACTTAACAATTTAAATTTCTTAATGAACACAGGTTTATATAAGGTTACAATAAAGAGCTTATGAACAACTTTTGAATACTTAAAAACAGATTTTAAACTAAATTCTTAAATTTTATTAACTCATAAAAAGGTTACAATATTAAAAATGTTACACTACAATAAGCTGAAAAGAAACTAACTATGTTAAAAACTACTTAAAAACTTCTTGCCCTCTTGGCTTACAAAAGACCTCTTATATAGAAACGACTAGGAGCTTGTCTTCTCTTTGGTCTTTTGTCCTCTCTGGATGTGTTTCTTTGCTGAGACAGAAGCCATGTGTGTTTATTGTGTGAGGTGAATCATAAAATCAATCCAAGCCATTGATTATGAGTAGAGCCTAAGCATTCGATCTTAACCCTTCAATTCCTTGTCGAATAGGGATGTTTGGGATTGCCAACATGGCAATTGCCCATGTGAAGTGGGGTAGTGATAGATGGTGAAGTTATGATATGTGGGGATAAGGTTTTTGGACTGGAGTAGCAGGGTGAGGTATTTTTGGGGAAGGTGAATAGTAATGGCGGGAAAGAGGGGGGTTAAGGGTTGTTCATCATTTGAAGTTTGGGGAGTTAGCAAAAGTAGTCCCTCAAAGTGTATATGTTTTTCATGCTAAGTCCTTGTGGTGTTATAATTTTAGGGGTTTGGCACTTCTGCCCCCTCAAGTTGTATATGTGTTTTGCAAAAATGGTCCTTTCATTATATAACTTTAGGGATTTGGCAGGTTTGGCCCCTAAAGTTATATTATCCCTAACTGCAACTTTAGTCTTTGTAGTTTTACAACTTTAGGGTTTGGCAATTATGGTCCCTAAAGTTGTATTTTCTTTGACTTGATGTCTTCTTGGCTTTGACTTTTGGCGGGGTTGACTTTTGTTGACTTTTGGCTTTAACTTTTGGCTCTGATTTGATTTCTCTTCACGCTCTTTTCATTCCAGTGCTCGTTCTTTGTTGTTTTGGCTTCGATTTTGTCCTTTTCTTGATTATCTGTTACCTGCACAATATAAGTGAAAACATACAAATACAATGTATTTTTTGTGCGTTTTTGGTTGTTTAAGTCCGTTTTTAATGAAAAATGGTATGTGTAATTAAGCACATACCATGTTTCAAAATTCATTTCGCCATAACTTGGCCGTTTTAAGTCCGTTTTTAGTGTTCGATATATGAAAATTTATCTATACGAAACGAGCTATCCAAAAACTACTTCCTCAACTATTGGAAACATTTTTAAGTGTCCTAAAACTTCATTATAATTTTGGATCAGCCACATTTCTTTCCATAAATACTCCCAAAAATCCATCCAAACGCCACAATAGTGCTTATTCTAGCCTAATCCCGATCACTACTTACCCAAAGTTCTTTTACGCCAAAACTAATCAACCAAATCCACTATAATACTAGCCTAACCTTATCACCATCTTTGTTACAACTCACAAATCTCACATACTCTTAACAAGAACAAATATATATCCTATTACAATTCCCGCCCATACAAGACTTGTAATACTTAGATTCACACATAATTCCATGTAAACCAAAACTATGATGGGTTTCGTGTAAAACGATATTGTATAAGGTTGCGAAGAAAAAAATAAGTGAGACCATTGAGCAACTCACAATGTCTTAGAAAAGTTTCAATATATATGTAGACAACTTCCATATATGTAATCAGGGAAATATACGTAAGACAAAAGTAACCGCAGAGAAATGACAAGCGTAATACGTGTCCGAGGGCGTGACTTCATAATAATCTTGGCTCTGATATCAATCTGTCACACCCCCAGACGGGGCCTAGACGGAATACGTGTCCGAGGGCGTGACTTCATAATAATCCGAACACAAAGCACGAGAGAACGACCACTAATGGACGTTTTGAAAATCATAACTCATCGCATTTGGTTAAAAATAAATAAGTTTTACAATACTTGAAATGAAATTTAAAACGTTACAAAAGCATAATTTGGTTTTCAAAAGACGACGAGTGTGAATGATAATAAAGTCTTGAAAGATGATATCATATTGCATGCAGACTCCATATAGCACATCAGAGAAGTCCAAAGCTAAGCACCTGAGAAAACATGTTTAAAACATCAACATAATGTTGGTGAATCCATAGGTTTAAGTTATATCAAGAGAGGACCACAAGATTTCAAAACATATGCGACTACTATAACAGATACAATATCGCATAAAAAGTATTTACTGTTGCACTAAGCTCATGAAACCGATGCTAATACTAAAAGGTGGCATATCATATCATGCCACATAAGAATCCCGCCCTAACCGGTGTCCCAAATCAAAGACCACCAAAATGTAAATCGACATGACATATATCCGTTTGTTCGCAGTCAATTAGAACTAAACCAGATAGGGATAATTAGTCCCAATAGATCTATTTACTCACTCGCGCTCACTTAACCGACCGAGTCAGTCATAGGTAATTAATGGTTCATGATAATCGGGCAATAGTGATTTGTAGGCAAAACTTAGGCAACACATAAACATGTAAGACTCACGTAAAATACTTGTGTCCAATTTAGAAAGTAAATGATGTTTCTTACCCCAAAGTATAAAGCATTTGTAAATTGGTAAAAACATGGGGCTATGAACTCACCTTGACGATGAAGAACGATTGGCAGAAGTGCACATATTAAGCACATCACAAAATAGAAAACGGAACGGCTCGACCAAGAAGTTGTGGTTTATCTTAACGGCTATGACCCACTAGCCTAGGATAGTGCATTAAGGTTTTTCGATGGATGATTACATCAATGCGACATGTTGATAGAAAGGTTTAGATTTCCAAGTTGTAATGGTTTGGTGGTTGGTTAAACAAAATAAAGCGAAAAGCAAACGCAAAGCAGGTAATATATTCTGTATAGATTACATATGAAAAATGAAAAATTATATAATTCATATGGTGAATTATATAATAAAGACAACAGCCAAAAGCATAAGTCGCAGTATATAATACTTTACAAGTATTCTATAAGAAACGTGATAAAAATAATTGAAACAACATAATTTGACACATGTTCGAAAATTACTAATTAAATGAATAAAAACGTTCTTGCATAAAAGTAAACGCACGTTTTAAAGTTACGAATTATATAAACAATGTTTCTAAAATTTTTACAAAAGTTATGATTTTATCTTTTAGTCGGGATTTATAAAATAATATTTTATATATTAGTATTTCGTTTCCTTGACGGGTTTTAGCTAAAATAGTTGCCTCATTTGTAAAAGTATATTTTTTGTTTGTTCGTCGGATACAAGTTAATGATCTTAAGACTATATCTCGTTCTTTTATCGGTTTTCTAAAATAATAGAAATTGTAGCGAAAATTACTAAGTATAGAAATTTATAGAAATTTCGACATGACCTATTCGCTTATAAGACATTTCCCATTATTATAAAATTCAACGTTTTTCCCCTTTAATCAATTATTGTTGCAATTGTCCGCGTGTTTAAAAATATGTATATCTAGACAAGATCAAACGATTAACAAAATAAGCAAAACCAAACACACTCTTACTAGCTACTACACAATGAACCAAACGCACCCTATGTGCTGCTGCACAACAACATAAACGCTCCCTATACGGCTGCTAAACGCAGCAACAAACACACCCGAAAGCTGTAAATCCAAACGCACCCTTGTGGGTTGTTTTTAAACCAAACGCACCCTTTTTGGGAGCTGACCAGCGAACCAAACGCACCCACGTGGGTCTGGCTGCAACCTAAACGCACCCTAATGGTGCTATAAAAACGAAAACGCACCCTACGTGGTGGTAACCACAAAAACAAACACACCCTTATGGTGTTAACCACATAAACAAACATATGCTTGTGGTGTTAACAGAAAAACCAACGCACCCTATGGGTGATAGAAAAACCAATGCACCCCTTGGGTGACAGAAAAACCAACCGCACCCGTGGTGCTGTGGTGATGGTGACGGTGGTGTGACAAGGTGATGGTGGGGATAGAGGTGTGTCGGCTGCTATGGTGGCAACAGTGGCATCAGTTGGTGGTGAGGCGACAGGTGGCTGGAATTTTGGCCGGAGGGGGGGGGAGGCGCCGGAGGTGAAAAAGAGGAGAGAGGAGAGAGGCTAGGGTTATGATAAAAATGAAATGAACCCTAATATCTAAGCTATATATACTAGAAAGTTTTTAAAAATGTGGCAAGTTTAATATAGTTTAGGGTTAAAATTGTAAATATTACTAGAGGGACCAAAAGTGTAACTTTTGTAAATTAATGGTTCGGGACTCGTTTAAGATACTTAACGGATGATTCAAAACACGAAACTTACACCATTGCGTTCCAAATGATTTTTCCTATAAAAATGAGTATTTACTTGATAGTATTTCGTAAATGTTTTTACAAAACTCATTTAAAATGTTTATCACGAGTATCGCTTTTAAGCTTTGACCGTAAAATAAGTTTTAACTTGAACTTTTGCGTTTTAAAATAAACGCTTTTGAATAAAATGAAAAATAATTTATTAAATATTTTTATTTAATAAAAAGTGATAATTTAATATAATTAAATTATTTTCGTGTCGGTACGCGTTGTGTGCGGTTTTTTTCAAAATTTACGAGATATTCTCATTTTCAAGCCAAGTGAGATAGAAAATCAAATTTATAAATGACAAATATGTAATAATAAATATGATTTATTATTTAAATATGTTCTAAAATTTTATCGGTTACGCAGTAATCGTTTTTATGTGACAATAAAAGGTCAAAAGTCAAAAAGTCAAGTCGGACCCCAAAAGTCAAAGGGTAAAACAGTCATTAAAAGTTCTAAAAATTCCCGGTTGTTACACGAGATACCCCTAGTACACCCCTCTGAGCCTATCCTTTTTGCGGTTCTCGTAATTTTCCGGTGACATCTGGATTATTAATGAAGAGCATTGTTTACATCCCACCAAAATGTTACACCCAAATCGCGTTAGCCTTCCTTGTATGTACTCATTTTTAGTACATTATTGTTATCACATTTGTTAAAACCTAGTTAATTATTTACTTGAGTACATGGTTGCTAAGTCAAGTCATTATTAGTGTATACAGTTTTGGGATGATTGAGATTCATGGTGGTATTTATTTACGGAGAAATAGGGAAGAAAAGTTAAGTCATTACCCCGTGTTTGTCTAATAGAGCAAATGGCACAAAAATGCACTTAACTTAGGGTCTTTTTCAATTAAGGTACTCTACTTTTTTTGCACATAAATGATGTCAACTTTTTTTAGCCAATTTACGTTTTTTTGTCACTTCCCCTTAAAAACTAACGGTCATTTTGTTATTCCTCTAAATGAATCTTTTTAAAAATTTGAGAGGGTTTTTTGACATTTATTCACTAAATAAATTGGTATTAATCTACATACGCCAATATTGATAAAAGTAAGCAGTTGTGAAACAAGCTATCCTTGTGCAAACGAGCTATCCAACAACACCATTAAAACAAATGTTATTTTCTATTTTTTCTACTTTTTTGTATTTTTTTTGTATAGAGTGAATAGAAGGAACAGACTCTAAGTTAAGTACCTTTTTGTGCCATTTGCCATTGTCTAATATTCTCCATGTTATGTTGATCCTTTTCAATTCGGGTCATTAGTTAGTTTATGTTTTGAGTATTAAAAACTCAAGTGTAGGGTGCATCTATAAACCTCAAGTTGTGTATTATTTTTGTTTCAGCAGTGTTGATTGCATTTGGCTATAAAGATCCCGAATATTGATCTGATCCTGAAAGCATCCTAGTAGTTTTGCCGCCCACTACCATTTCCAAAATTACCCCTGTATGAAATGACTGTGTTTCTGATGCTCTCAACCCCAACTGAACTAGCTGCTTTTTAAATAGTCTCTTATTTTTCTCTTTACGCACCTTAACGTAATATACAAATATTAGGTTAATGGAACACATAAAAGATATAGGTCAATAATCATATATCAATAATGATAGGGTGTTAACATTGTTTATTTTCTCATCTTATTAGCTTATTATTTGATTTAAAACATCACTTTCAATTTTATAAATAAATGTCAAAAGACCTCCTCAAATTTCATAAAATATTCATTTAAGGAAATAACAAAATCACCGTTAGTTTTTTAACGAGAAGTGGCAAAAAACCTAAATCGGCTAAAAAAGTTAGCATCCTTTATGTGCAAAAAAAAGTAAAGTACCTTGATTGGAAACAGACTCTAAGTTAAGTACCTTTTTGTGTCATTTGCCATTGTCTAATATTCTCCATGTTATGTTGATCCTTTTCAATTCAGGTCATTAGTTAGTTTATGTTTTGAGTATTAAAAACTCAAGTGTAGGGTGCATCTATAAACCTCAAGTTGTGTATTATTTTTGTTTCAGCAGATGGCAGGGCAAAAGTGTATAAAAAAATCAAAAAAAGCAGAAAAATATGAGATACGGGCTGCCATCTTGCCATTGTTTATGTAGAAGTAAGTGTCGAGAAAAAAAGAGAAAGAGATCGATGTAGAGTTTGTATATTTTGTCCTAGTTTCGTCGAATCTTGGCTTAGAAATGCCTTTACATGTGTTCTTGTATATAATTAACTTGCCACCACTTAAAAATTCCCCAAATATCCCCAAACCGTGTTTCCTTTACCATACACCCAAACGTCACAACCCTTTAAAGACCTCTTTGAAAGTAATTCCTAAGTGCTTACGCCAAAGTGGTGGAGGTTTTTGATCCTTTATCAAGCTTATGGTAATCTATATACTATGGCAGATATTGAGTGTTATTTTACCCGTTTCCTATTTTGTTATGATTCATTATTACACCTGAGAGAATGAGAGAATCCAAACACTTATGTGAGGTGTTAGTATATAATTTCCGTGCTTTTAATTATGAGGTCTAATCGGTTGTGCCATGAATTATATTTATTGAGTAGGTTAAATGTCCTCGATACTGCTATTTATTAAGTAGAAAGCGCATTTGCTTATGGACAAACAAATTCCAAGTGTAGGGGTATTTGATGAGGTATAATTTTATACACTTTTTTTGGGGTCTTTAACCCTCGAATTGATGCAAATATGCCTAAAATACATGCTTAATCATTTATTTTTGTGATTTTAGCATTTGAGAAGAATTTGGAGGAAATACACACTCTTTGGACTCAATTTGGGAAGAAACAAGACAAGATTGCAACTTTACTAGAAGACACTCAAGATTTGGCATACAGTTCGTGGAGACGGCGTCACAAAACCTTGTGACGGCGTCAGGATCATAAAGACACAACGTCTGAGTAGCCAAATTAAAGAAGCCAATAGAAGATTATGCGGGTTGACGGTGTCGCAATTAACAAGCGACGCCATCGCGACTGTTTTCCTATATATACAAACCCTAGTTTTTTGTGTTTATGTGTGGAAT
The DNA here is from genome assembly GCA_026074375.1 of Tanacetum coccineum. Lineage (NCBI taxonomy): Eukaryota > Viridiplantae > Streptophyta > Magnoliopsida > Asterales > Asteraceae > Tanacetum > Tanacetum coccineum. Next base: position 13,178 of record BQNB010137387.1, read on the forward strand.
ACTTGGAGAACGATTTTATACTTCATAGCAAACGTTTTTAGGGTTTTTTAACCCTATTGTATTCGTCATTACTCCATGTTTTATTGAAGTGAAGTTCTTTTATCCCTTTAATATTTCAATATGTCTATGTATTGTCTGATTAACTATTCTTCGCTTTCAATTAACATGTTAGGCTAAATTTATTAGTGTTTGCTTATGATTGCATGAAACTTAAGTTGTAATTCCTTTTACTATTGTTTCTTGTTGATGGTGTGCACGTTAGGCTATGGAAAACTAACTTCTTTAGTTGAACGCAAATACTTCTAGGGAAACGTGATAGTGTAGAAAAGATACCTTTATAATAGTCTTCTTACTACCTTGCTTTTATGGGGTTGATCACCTTTTAAGTAGTTTTATTGTGTGTGATTATCGTTAGGAGCCTTGTAATAGTCTTCATACTACTTTATTTGTGTTGTGTCATATTCGGTTATTACATAGATAGCAGGTTCATGTAATTCATTTATGAATTCGGAAATACTTACACATTACATCCCAAGGACGACGAGCAATAACATTAGGAAGAGCAACTAAGGAGTAGTGCATGATTAGGTGAGCACGTTTGTTTACCTATACGAGTTTCCACATAATTAGATTAGTTTAGAAGTAGATAAGTAGTTAATTAGTTAAAACAAACCCCCTTCAAAACTCAAGATTTTACCTGCTTTCATAAAAATATAAAAATACCAAAAATAATCTTCTCTCAACCTCTAGACCTTAGTGACATTCGATTTGAGCCTACCCAAACTATTCCCCTAGAGAACGATCAATCCCTCGTGTCTTGCCTATACTACACTACAATAGGTAAATTGCCTATGGGATTGTAAAACTTTGGTTTGCAATCCATGCACATCAATGCTCCGAATGAAAAAAAGCATTTTAGTATGACAAGATATGAACAAAGTAAAACCTTTCCAAGAAGCTGAAGCTGGTCACTCAGATGATGATAGCTCAACTCTGCACCCGTCCCTGGTGGAGGCAGGCTTGTAATAACCTGTTTATTACATAGTTAAAAATACAACATAATGAGAAACATGACATTGGGTGTCGCTCGCAAGATGAGTAAAACTAAATAATTGCCTTAAAACTATAACCTTGATCAATAGGAAACTGCTGCCTTTTAGTTGAGTAGTGCATTTCCTGCATCCCAAAAAACAACTCAGCTTACAGATTTACTATAATCATAGATATTAAGGTTGTCGATTTACTAACACTAGGAGAATTACCTATACTTTTACCTTTTTAGATAAACATTACCAAAATAAATAGTATCATCTGTGTTTGAATCATACAGATATATTTTGCCCATTCAAACAAGTATGAAGAAAACTTAATAATAATATCTAATTCAGACTGTACTCACAAAGACACAAACTTTAATGATAAATTCATCTTTGCTATGACCCATTTTCAACTACTTCTTTTTGTCATCATGCTATATGTGAAAAAGACCAATATGTCTTTAAAAATGATACCTATCAAACTCATCAATGCAACAAAGTCCACCATCCGCTAACACAAGAGCCCCAGCTTCCAGCATCTATCCACCTACAATCTCAATAAAGCACTTTATCTTTTATTATCAAACATAACTTAGAGTATAAGAAAATTATGCAGATTCCTAACTAGGAAAATACTGTATATAAGTAGATGAAAAGACATAATTGGAATACTAGCAGAAAAACAATCAGTCTCACCTCCATCATTGACCGCAGTGATTGTCAATCCAGCACTAGTGCTTCCCAGCCCAGTAGTGATAACAGATCGTTTGCTTAACTTAGTAGCAAATTTCAAGAACTAGGATTTTCCTGTACCTAAAAAATTACTACATATATTGGAAGTTGATCAATCTTTATGGCTGTGATATCCTTTTAAAATGATAAAGAAAGAGGGGAGCAAGTGGTAGCCGGGTGTGTGAAAATGAAAGGGATTTTAAGATGTGTGAAAATTGTATGGAGGGACATTATGATTTTGGTGAAAATTTGGGCGGGGTTCGTGTGAAAATCGGAGAGGATAAAATTTTGGAGAAAATTAATCTCCACTTCTTTCATTAAAATTCACAAATATATTTAACAGATTAAATTCTTTTTATTTTAATTAAAAAAACTCAAAAATAGTTAGTCTCGTATAGACGTGATTGAAGAATGCTTGCGTTATGTAGGGAAAATTAGGGCGGCACTAGTGTGAAAATATGGGGAGGATAACCTTTAGAGAAAATATCTTAATGTTTTTCATTTTAAAAATTCACAAATATATTTAAGAAATGAAATTTATAAATTTTAGCTCAATGTTTTGAAACCTAGGTTGACCCGCCCGGTTGAATCGTGAACCGGTTCGGACACATGACCGAACATGACTGGGTTTTTGTTTGTTTGATAACCAGATTGAGCCGTTAGTTTTTCATTGACCCGGGTCGACCTAGTTTGATAAAACCGGTCGGGTCATGACTTCATTTCTAAACGGATGTGTCGAGATGATGTCCTTATACATGAGATGTTAAAGAGATGAGTCAAGATAGTATCGTTATACATGAGACGTTAAACGGATGAGTCAAGGTGATATCATTATACATGAGACGTTAAACGGATGAGTCGAAATGGTATCGTTATACAAGACATGTTAAACGAATGAGTCGAGGTGATAACATCATACTCCGGGACCTTCAACATCTCCATGTTATTCTCCAGGAATTTTTAGAAATGCAGAGTGCTCAAACTGCAAGCTCTTAATTTATATACTTTAGTGTTTAAACTTTTAGCGATTTGTAATGTAATTCGTATGCTTTAATGTTTGAACGTTTATCGATTTGTAATGTAATTCATATGAATTACTTCTTTGTTAGCTTTATAAAAACAAGAAATCCTAAAATAATCAGTGTCATATAGATGTTACTGAAGAATTCTCGCGTTAATTTATTATAGGCACTTGTTAACATGATTCTAATAAGTAAGTCTAGCATGTTATTTCATAAATTTTATAAGCTTAAGTTTATAAGTACCACTATTATTGTTAATGGATCATTTTAAGAAATAGTGTGTGTGTGTTTCAGTGTATGTGTGTGTTAGATCTAGAGAGAGAAATAATAGAGAAAGAAATATGTTAGAGAGAAAGAGGATAAGAGAATGAGGTAGCAAGAGAAAGAGGAAAAGGGGAAATAGAAGTTGTTATTCAATGCCTTACACCGAGGGAGTATTTATACCCCTTACAAAGTCAGCTCTTAGTTTATGGCTAAGTCTTTATTCGGGTCTCATGATTACATCTTAGTCACGAGCCCTTAACCTAATTATTACATGTTATTGATATACATGAGATGTTAAAATACATGAGATGTTAAATAGATGAGTCGAGATGTTATTGATACACATGAGACCTTAAACGAATGAGTCAAGGTGATATTGATATACATGAGATGTTAAAGAGAAGAGTTAAGATGTTATTGATATACATGAGATGTTAAACGGATGAGTCGATGGTTAATGGATCCTAAAATAAGTCAACTCCATTTATGGACTACACATTCTCATTTATTCAAAGTTATTCAAGAGCACAATCTCAGAAACTTCATATTCGTATTCAAAACCTACGATAATGACAACATATATAACTTCCATTGATCCTTTTATTCAAAACATAAGTTATTCACTACACGGTCTCATTTCTTCAGAGTCCTCCATGACCGCAGTCTCAGGGGATTCATGTTGACACTATGTTAGGCTTTCGATCTGAATCTCTCGAGACTGCGCTTGTGGAGAACTCTGGAGAAATGAGACTGGTAGTCCATTAACGGAGTTGACTCACCTTTAGGATCCCTTAACCATCGAATGCATGAAAATGTATAGAAGAATAACATAAACGAACCAATAGAAGCTATACATGTTGTCAATATGTTAGCCTTTCTATATTAATCTCCTGAGACTGCACTTGATGCGGTCGTTGTAAATGCAACACGTTTTACAACTCCCTAGTCAGAGTACCTAATCGTTACAGTGTAGTATAGCAAGGACTCGAGGGTTGTTATCGTTCTCTAGGGGAATAGCGTTTGAAGGATCGTACTAAACCTAGCTTAGATCTAAGGGGTGGAAGAAACATACTTTTTGTTTTTTTATATTTTTAGAAAGCAGGTAAAATTCTGGTTTTAAGAGGTGGTTTTGGTTTAAAACTAATTAAACTAAAATTAACCTAAACTAAATTGGTGGAAACTCATATGGGAAGATAAACGTATTTAACTAATCATGCACTACTCCTCATTTTTCATCTCCTAATCTTGTTGCTTTGTCACACTTGTGATGATTTGTGTAACTATTTTATAGGTCATGAACAGATTACATGAATCCGCCGTCTATGTAATATTCTATTAAGGCAACGCACATGTAAGGTAGTATGAAGACTATTACAAGGCCCCTAAGAGTACATTACATGCATTAAAATACTTAAAAGGGATCAACCATATTAGGGGTAAGGTAGTATGAAGACTGTTACCGATTATATCCTTTCTACACACTCGCGTTTCCTTAGACGTCTATACTAATGTAATATTTTATAGCCAACTTTCTAGAGCTTAACGCACATATCCATCACAAGAAGCAATATTAAAAGGATTTACAAACTAAGTTTCATGCAATCATAAGTAAATACTAATGGATCT
>BQNB010137388.1:0-16327 GCA_026074375.1 Tanacetum coccineum
ATAAATTACACTTTTACCCTTTTATATACATATATCTACTTAATTTTCAAATCGAGTTGAGCCGAGCTTTATATGTCGAGTATTCATCGAGTTCGAGCCTCAAATGTGGAAATAATCGATCTCGAGTCGAGGTTCGAGCTCGAGTCTTGTATGACGAGTCGAGCTCGAGCTTGAAATATAAAGCTCAATCGAGCTCGAGTTTTAGCATTTGAGTAGAGCTCGAGCTTGGCAGTACTCGGCTCGACTCGACTCGTTTACACCCCTACATACAACCTACTAAACACCGCATTCATAATATTATATTTTCCAAAAACAGTATGTTTAAAGGACTGGAACAGAAGTGCTTGGATAACCCAACCCGACCTATTACCAATAGCTAATAAAGTGTAGAAAAAGCAAAGATGAAATCATACTGTAATATTCTTCTCAATTGCTGATATCATGACATTGATATCCTTGTCATAGAATGTCTTCATGGCAGATTCTATTATGTCACTATCCCAAACCTGAAACAGAATTCAGTAAGTCCATGAAAATCACTAGTTTAGGTTTCAAACAGTTTTCAGTGAGCATTTTTCGGTAAACCTATTATTTTCTTGCGTTTTTGTAGTTCAAATGTCCTTTTTGTTTAAGGTTGTGAAGGAACAGAAAAAAAAAGCTGGAGTTTGAGAAAAACTCATACATGATGCAGATTGGTCTTCCTCTTATACCAGCGGACTGTTATTGTGTTTCCACCTTCATCGGTAGTAAAGCTAACATGCAAAGGCTGAAACAGAAACAAAAAAATAAGATATTTAATGAACATTATGCACTAAATCACTTCCTTTGACTGTAAAGTGGAAACTACTAAGGGATGACCAAGTCGGTTAGCAACTTAAGTAATGAAAGAGTGGAAGTCTCGAGTTCGAAAGCCTCTTGGTGCAATCAGCAGTGTTGTAAATATCGCTCGGCGGTACCTCGGCGGTCGACCACCTTTAAGCGATATATTGGTCTTGGCGGCGATATATCGGTTGCTCGGCGGAGACCATTAATCATAAAGGAATTTTCTTTTTAAAATAATTTACATATTTTTATTAAATTTATTAGTCTTTTTATATTTTTAGTTATATATATTTTACATAATTTACATATTTTTATTAAATTTATTCATTTTCCTTTTGTTTTTAGTTAAATATATTACACAAATTCATATCATGTAATATGCTTTAAGTTTTAATTAAAGCCCATCAAGTTATTCGCTGGGCCATTTGTATAAACTAGTTATTGGGCCAAGAAACATTTAAAAACACTAAGTTATTAGATATTAGGGTTAGGTCAAACTCAAAACATATATTCTCCTGTCATCATCTTATCTCCCTTGCAGCTCCATCTCAAACTGAAAACATATATTCTCCTTTCATCTTCTCTCCCTTGCAGCTCCATCAGAAAACACAAGGTAACCAGATATTCAAACCACAAAAAATGGGTTAATCTGTTGACTCTTGTTTCACATTTCATCTTCTCCTTCCTCTTTTACGGCTCCTCCACCGGAAAACACCACAATAAGCAGAAAATCTAACCACCAAAAATCGGCCGATTTGACCGATTTTGACCGCCAAGCACCGATTTTGACCGCCAAGAACCGATATTGACCAAAACCGATTTTTTTTCCGATTAGTGAAAAAATGTATCGGTTGACCCCCGATAAGCGATATATCAGTGATACATCGGCCGCCAAGGCCGATATTTACAACACTGGCAATCAGTCATTCTATATGATAGCAATCATTCCCTATGTAAAGAAATCACGTCATATGAAATCAATGCTATCAATATTTTACAACTTTTACTAGTAGGTGTCTTCTTCGATAGAGATTTGAACCAAAAATAAATTTACATTTTTTTAGGGAATCCAAGAAGCATCCCCACCCCACACCCACCCTAAGGCACCCCCCGCAACCCCCATCCAACCACCACCTCCCCCCCCAACCACCTTCACCCCCGCCCCTCCTCCCAACAGCAACGTTACCCACGCCCCACAACCCAACATCACAACTTCCTCCCCCCCCCCGGCACGCAACCCTCACTCCACCCCGGACCCCCTATTCCACGAACCCCCCCGCAACACACACCCCACCCTCCCCCCACCCCTCACAGCCATTCCCATCACCCGCCATAACCTCCTCCACTCCCCCCCCCACCTCACAACCCCCCACCGCTACTCCCTCCCTCCTGCTCCCTCTACACCCATCAACAACTCACCACACCTATAAACACCCCGAACCCCCCCTCCCGTCCCCACCCCCCCTCTAACTACGCCACACCTAACCCCGCAACCCCCTACCACACCCTCCGCCCAACTCCACACCCAACACCCCCCCCCCAACCCATCACCACACCGCCCCCCTCCATCCTCACCCAGCCACCACCCCTCCCCATCCATCCCCCAACCCCTCACCACCCCCGCCCCCACCCCCACCCCCCACCCCCAACCCCTCCCCACCTTCCGACCAACCACACAAACAACACTCGCTCCCCCCCCCCCCAACCTCCCCCCACCATCCCCCTCTTCCTCTACCTCCCACCCACTCCACCGTACCAACCAGTAGCCCCTCCCCCATACCCGCCCACCCACACCCCCACCCCGCCCCAACCCACACCCCACCCTTACGCCCACCTTCACCACCCCGATACCCTCCTATGACGACCCCCCCCCAACCCACCAACCCCACAAACCCCACCCAACCACGCACTCCCTCACCGCCTCCCTCCCTTACCCACCTCCTACCCTACCCCTCCGACACCTACCCCCCACACCCATCCCTGCTTACCAACCAACTCCCCCCAACCTCACCAACCCAAAGACCCGCACCATTCACCACCCCCCCCCCCCCACGCCCACGGTTTCACCCTACCCCCAACCCCCACCCCCCCACTCAGCAAATCCACCCAATAGACACCACCCCCCCCCACCCCCTACCCAACTCACCCCCATTGCCACCCACCCCACCGCACCTCCCCCCCAAATCCTCCCCCCCACTTCACCCCCCCCCCCCACCCCCAACCCCCCCAAACGCACCCACCCCCCTACACACCGCCTACCCACCAAGCCACTCCCCCAACCCCACCCCCCCTCCCCCACTCCCCCACCCGTTCCTCAGACCCCCTTACCTCCACCCACAACACCACACTCCCTCCCACTCAACCCACCCTTCCACCCACCACCCCCCACTCCAATAAGCCCCCTCCCTACCCTCGCACCCCTACCACCCACCTCCCCCCCCGCCACCCACCCACCCCCCACCTCCATTCCGCCAACACCCCCCCTAGAGCAGCCCCGCCACCCCCCGCCCCAACCCACCGCAAACCCCACCCTCCCCCCTAACCTGGCGAAACCCCAACCCCAACCCCCAACCCCCCCTCCACCGTCTACCCCACCCTCCCCCCCCCACCCCCCCCCCCCAACCACCACACTCCCCCCACTCACTCCCCAGATCCCCCCCACATTCCACCTCCCCCCACCACCCCAACCTTCACTCCCGCCCCAGCCCCACACACACCCCGCACAATCCCCCCCCCCCCCCCACCCCCCACGCACCCGCCCTCCCCACCCTCCCTCTCCCACACCACCCACACTGAAACTCCCGTTCGACACCCCTCATCAAACCCCCCAACACCCCCCACCGCACTCCGCCCACAGCCGCCCCCCCGCCCCCGCCCCCCCTCCCCACACACCTTTCCTCCACCCCCCCACCCCTAACCCATCCCATCCCCCAAACTTCTCCCCCCCCCCCCACCCCCACCACCCCCCCCCGACCCCCTTCCATCCCCCTCCGCCCCCCCGCCACCGCCCAACCTCCCACTCCCCCCCCCCACATCCCCCCGCCCATCCTCCTCCCACACACCATCCCCATCTCACCCCCCCCCCCCCCTCCACACCCCGACCCCCACACCACAACCTCTCACCCCCTCCCCACACGCCCCCCGACAACCCCACCACCCCCCACCACCCTTTTGCCCACCCCTGACGCTCTCCCACAGCTACTCCCCCCCCCTCCAATACCCCCACATTCTCCACCGTCCCCCCACCTGCCCCCCGCACCACAACACCCCCCCCCCACCTAACCCCCCCCCCCCCCCCAACCTCACCCAACTCAACACACCACCCACCCAATCCCCCCCGACGGGGGCGAGGCGCGCCCCACCTTCTTCACCCCCCCCGCCACCACCCCCCCCTCGACGACAAACACCCAACACCCACCACTCCCTCCCCCTCCCCATCCCCCCCCACCCACACCCCACCCCATACCCCCCCGCCTCCCCCCTACACAACACACATGACACCACAAACACCCAACCTCACCCTCACCACCCTGCCCCCCCACACATCCCACCAAACCACAACACCACCAAGTCCTCACCCTCACTCCCCCCCCCCTTCCCCTTCACAACCCCCCCCCCCACCCAATTGATCCACAAAGCCACAATTAACACAAATCCTCAATAACCAACCACAAAAACCTGCACCACCCACCTAACCCCACCACAATCAGCAGAAAAACAAACCACCCACAATCGCCGCAATTAACCGCATTGCCCTCGCAAGCACCGATTATGACCCGTCAAGAACCGATAAAGACCTAAACCGATTTTTTTTTCCGATAAATAGCCAAACATATCGATGACCCCCGATCAAGCGAAAAATACAGTGATACATCTGGTGCCGCCGTCCCAGGCCGATATTGTACAAACACTGGCAATCAGTCATTCTATATGATAGCAATCATTCCCTATGTAAAGAAATCACGTCATATGAAATCAATGCTATCAATATTTTACAACTTTTACTAGTAGGTGTCTTCTTCGATAGAGATTTGAACCAAAAATAAATTTACATTTTTTTAGGGAATCCAAGAATGGATATTAACGCATTTATTTTGAGATAGAAAAAGAATTTGAATCCCATTGGTGGCAAATTCCAAAAGTTTGAAACATAAAAACAAAGCAGACAGTCACAACAATTTGATTACACAACATGGAAATTTTAGCACAATGCAGCCAAGCAGGATGACCTAACCTGATGCACATCGCCAATGTAATGAGACAGGAACATGAGTGCTTCAGTCAGGTTGTCTGTAATTTGAGATTATGAGTTCTCATATTTCAAGTTATGTAAAAAGTTGCTGATAGTGTCGCTTACACTGCGTAACTGAATTTGAGGCATTATAGCCCATGACAAGTTGCTCTGTGTAGTTGTAAATTGCTCCAGTAACACACCTATCTTTGACTCCAGATGAGTCATGGCAGTCCCCTATAACATTAGTTTGTCAAGCCATGATCATATTTTATGCTTACAACTCATTACAAAACATGATTGAAGCGACTAATAAATGGAGAACATTTAATAATATGGAGGTGGCAAAACGGGTAGGTCAGGTGGGTGGGTGGCTTGGGTAACAGGTCAATACGGTTACGTATATTAACAAGACGATTTAGCTTGACCAATAGATCTTTTGTCAAAAAAAATTACAGTTCATATGACAAATATGATTACAGAGATCAATTTATTTCTGTAATACTCTGATTTTTAAATAAAATGATTTAGGAGGTTTAATCGAACAATGCACTTTGGATGACATTCAACCTGAACGAGCCGTCTCGTAAGAGGGTTTAAAGCTAATACTTTCGATTTTATTCGTTTAATCGACCCATTCCTAAGTAAAAACAGGTTTGAACTGTAACATCTCTATGATATAATTAAACCTCTCAACTGTCAAATATAAATGAACCAACAGCACCTGAAAGTTTATTTACCATTCGCACCAACAAAAAGATCCACAGTTTAATAATTGACAGCCTAGTGCCTCTCAAATTCATAACTGATATGGAATTACACAGTTACCATAAGTTTTTTTTTTTTTTTTTTTTTTGAGTCTTTGTAACCATCTATTTTCTCTTCAAACTTGTAGTTAGTCACAAAACTGGCGTGCTTTAAATCAAAATTTACCCTTTTATTAAATTATTGACTTGTATAGACAAAAAGAAACGAGCAAAACGAAATTACTGGAGATTAGTTAACTTACTGTCGTAATCATAGTTACACCTGAAATCAGGGGTGTCAACATAGTGCAACTCGCTGGTCCAGCGCCACTTGTTCATCCACTTGATCTCATCAGGCCACGAACAGACAGAAGAAAGATTACCTTCACTTTCTGGGAGCAATTCTTTCACTGCCTTGGTAGCTTCTTCAGTGAGAAATGACTGGTTTTGTAAAAGAAAAGTCGATCAATGATCAGAATGTTATAGAGAATGCAATAACTGCCTATTTCATGTATGATCATGCAAAATGAAAAACAGAAAGAAATGACACTATCGCTGCAACATTACCATAATCAAGAAACTCAATTGGAAAATCAAGTGCTTAATTACTTGAATTCATAAGTCCAATGACGTTCCGGATGTTAACCACCTATTAGGGTCGATTATACCCAAATTCAGTTATCAAAGCTAGCACACCCACTCGTGACCCCCTAATTCTTATAGACTTATTTGCTAACAGAAATCAAATAATTATCCAAATAAAGTGGCTTGCCTTCAAGGAGCCATGGAAATCTTTCTGTGAAGATTATTTACCCAAAAAAAAAAAAAAAAATCTTTCTGTGAAGACTGATGTGTTCGCCGCAACTCGGCTTTTCAGCCACGTCTCGGGAGTCATGGTCTAGTCGGTTTGTTTGTCTTTTGGTTTTTCTTGGGTTATTCATGTTTCCCGGCATGTCAGATACATGTAGGTTGGTCTTTGGTGTCTTCATAATGTGGAATACTTCCACATTCTTTTGTCATTTAATATTTTCATTCTTTGTAAAATTTACCGGGACAATCCACTTTACCCAGAAAAAATATATATATTTTGGCTACAGTGTTAACCGAGGAAACTAGCATCATTGTAATTTTGTATGCCTACCAAAATCATCAACTAGGCTGTGGAGAAAACAAACCTCAAACACCCCTAATATTACATAATTTCTTTTAATGCCCGCATCCATACACCCCGAAACATATCCAGCATGGACAAAGTTATCTCTAGCTAATGCATTACAATTTACATGTTTCAATATCTCCAGTCTCCACATGACTGTATTCAACTAAAAATATAAATGTAACATCTCAAAGCAAACATCAACATAGAATCATGTTGTTTCTCATCGACCATTTATGTAGACGCAGATGAAACCAGCAATAAGTAAAAGGTCCACCATTCTTAAACAACAACATTCAAAAATCACTAAATTATCTAACTCACAACATTGACTAATGTGTCCCGATCAAGCCCATGATCTTTTCACCAAACATTAACAGTTAGTTGTTGAGGCAAACCGTCCTAGTACATTTAAATCGCCAGGAACTTGGTTTAAAACTTATAATTAATCACCATAATCTTTTATCAATTTCAGTATTTCTTATATTTAAGGCACGTTGATGGCCTAGTGGTAAGACACCTGAAGTCGTCACAAAAGGTATACGGAAGCCTACACATTTAGGAGTGGCTACGGAAAGGGTCACGGGGATATTTGAAGTTAAATGCTGATATTTGAAGTTACAAACTAGCCCGTTAGTGTATGGTATGAAAAAATTGAGATTTGAAATCAAAATTCGTGAATGAAAGAGCAGAAATAACCTGAGCAATTTTACAAGTAGCATAGTGTCCTTCTTTTCCCCATCCTAGACTTGCAGGAATTAATAGAATTAAAACTGAAAATGTACACTTAATCCACCATAGCTTCTTCAACTCAATCATTTTTTACTTGTGATATACCACCTACAACCAAAGGAAATTAGAGGTGAGTACTAATTTAAGTTCATCAGATGGATAACAAATCAATCAAGTTGGTCAACTTTACATAATCTAACTCCCTGCTAAAGAATATGACGTGAATCTGTTCAAAATCAGTGATGAATTACGAACGACTCTTTAACCAACTCATGCTTTTTATTAACCTGGTAAAAGTGTTGTGTAAATGATACGGCTTCAGTCAAGGGAATTGAACATGTTTAATCAGTTTAATAAACGAGTCAACTCGTAAACCCGTTTAACTACCTTTAAAAATAAAACTTAGGGCCCGTTTGGTTTAAAGCTAGAATTCACTGTAGGGCTAGATTAATAATCGTCAGGCATAGGATTTGAATTAGTTAATTGAAAGATGTTGTTTGGTTTACACAAGGATTAGACACTTTAAAAATAAAAATCATTAAAATAAAAAATACCTACAACTGAACACATACATTAATGTACATATTTAGAGGAGAGAGAAAAGTCACATATCCTACCAACTTTTTAAAAAACCAAATCTGATGGTATTAATGCCTTGTTTAAAAGGTTAACCCTTCCAACCAAATACCTTTTATCACTCCAATCCTAATTTCTAATGTCTAATCCCACCAAACAAACGGGCCATTATAACTTGGATTTATGTTGACTAAGAGAAAAGTTCAATATAGACCCACAATTTAGTAAATATCCAATGAATCAATCATAGCCTTTCATTTTTTCATCAAATTAAATAAAACTTTCTTTTCACTTTTTTTTTTTAAAATTAAATATCTCACAAACCGTTAATCGTTACGCAAAATGAAACATAACATCGCGACGAGAATTAAATCATCTTTCTATAGAGGGGCACTTTGATATACTTTCGACGAACTTTTTTTTCAATTTTTTTTTCAGTCACGTCTGAAAAAAATCACATGTGATTCTGGAAAATAACATGTGATTTGTATCACAAATCACATATGATTTTGTTAAATCACATGTGATTCTGATACAAATCATATGTGATTTTTTTCAAACGTGACTGAAAAAAAATCAAAAAAAAAAGTTCGTCGAAAGTATATCAAAGTACCCCTCTATAAAAAGATGATTTAATTCTCGTCGCGATGGTGTATTTTTTGTCGTTTGACGATTTACCGCTTGCAAGATATTTTTATTTTTAAAAAAGAGGTGGAAAATAGGGTTTTTTTTAATTTAACGAAAAAATGAGTGGCTATGATTGGTTCATAAAGTCTTTGATAAATGTTGGGTCTACATTGGTCTCATCTCTACGGACTAAATGTATTTTGTTACGTACTTAATATAAGTGAATTACGATTATAACTCATATATTATTCAAATTTTTGTATAGTTATTTGTAAGGAGTGATTTGCACACTCTTTTAATGTATTTGCACAGTCAAAATTATGTGTCATGCCATTTATACCATTAGCATTTTATGTCTTGATTTTCGCACTCCACTAAGTAATTTAAAATCTTTTATAATTCACATACTTGTTTGTATTAACTAAATCCCTAAACCCTTAACCCTAAAAACCCTAACCGCCAAACTTTAAAAAACCCTAACCTCTTAACTCTAAACCCTTAGAAACCCTAAACCCTTAACAACCCTAACCCCTTAACCAAAAAACCTAAATTATAGTCGCTAAACCTTAAAAAACCTAAACCTTTAATGCCTAAAAAGTATAGCCCCTAAACCCTAATTGTAAACCCTAAATAAAAAAAATCAAAAAAAAACATTAATGGAAAGTATTGTATATCGAATTAAAGGTAATTTTATATTTGTCGCGATCGTATGATCAGTTTCATCTAACAATCAATGGTTTGTGAGATATTTAATTTTTAAAAATGATAGCGTATCAATATCAATGGCTCAAGCCCACTAAATAAACACCAAAATAAAAGCCCACTACTACCGCCCATTATCAACGTTTAACGGTCCCAACCATGATCATAAGCTACATAATGCGTAGGAGCACTTCTCAGGTCATGTACCATACAAGCGTGGGCCAATTGTCCTCCAATTGTCACTAACGGTTAAGATGTACAATCTCAAATACGACTAGAGACATAGGAAATGGGTAGGACCATGTACGAACCGTACTAAGCCAAGAAGGGGACACCACGTATTATCCTTGTCTACCCATCAGATGATCAACACATGGCCTGCTTACAGCCGTTAATCATCCAGTCGGGTCTACCCCACAAAACCCGATGCTCCCCTACAAATAAAGAGTATCCCACACATGCAAAATGATCACATCCTCTCACATATTTTACACATATTATTTCACACAGTACACACACATATGTTTTGTTAGAGTGTTACACAAGCTTCTTAATTCTTAATCATTCCTTTGGGTCTTTACTGTTTGATACGGGAAATCGAACAACATAATCATCCCAAAACATCTTTTAATCACGTTTTACATACCTTACGTAAACATGGCGCCATTCGTGGGGACATGAAACGAAATAGTCACAAACGTTCACCTATTTTTGTTCATTTCTTACCTGAAAAACACAAAAACAAGTTCTTTTTTAGCAAGTTTTTAACACAAAATGGCTGGTGAATAAACCTCATAAAAACCCTTTGTCAAAAATTACCCACAACAGCCTCGGGCCGATCCAGGTGAAAGATCTCACTAACACTGTGGAGGCTCAATAGATACTCAAAAACGAAGAACACCAACCACTTATAACTGTTGCAAAAGGACGAATTAAAGAGATACATGCAATAGACGACCATGACAGCATGCATTCAGCAACTTTCAATGGGGTACGGTCACAGTTCGAGGGTCTGAGAACCTCGTTGACAAGCAATATAAAGGGTGTTTTTTTAGGGGGGGGGGGGGTAACCATGGTTTCCGACCTTTTAGCCGACTAATCCACGGGGTTTGAACCCACCGCCACATAGACTCAAACCAAGTAAAGCCCTCCCTTTTCAAAAGGTTAGCGTGGCCACTTCAAGCTTGTTTGCACCTAGTAGGAATTGAAGTTGAGAATATAAAGGGTGTTGGGGCACATATAAAGGAAGAGGCAGCGGGAACTCGCTCCCAGGTAGACGTACATGCATCCGCTTACATTCCTCTACATACCCATATACCTAATGTCCACATAACACCTGGTACCATACCCCAAGGTAGCATAACCATTAGCCCCGCTTAGAAAGATATCTTGCTACTGTCACTTGGCTCACCCTTCAGGATAGCCAACCAACACCTGAGCAAGTCAATCCAATACTATCTCTCAGGGAACTATCTATTTTGGGATCATGTAATCATAACCACCATGAAAACTTACATGTAAACAAAAAGAGTAAGCATCAAATCCAACAACAACACAGGCAACCATTGCAGATAAAGCTCCTGAAAAACCAGCATATTACGTCAATATAATCCAATCCTAGAAACCAGACAGCAAGAGGAGCAGCGAAGTCCTGGAAGACTCGAAAAATATTTCATCGAGAAACATTCCATCGGTCACCTTCATACCTGTTGGGATGTGCTCATGTCATACGGATATTTATACGGCTAGAAATATGTGAGCCTACGGGGTCACACACGTATACACTTAGATATCACTCTATTAATGTTTATAATAATATAATTGTATATTTATTATATATATTAATATATGATCCGACGATAGAATACTAACGGTCGTTAATTAGTTCGTTTACGAATAATTAACTATAAGGCTTTTTAATTAATGTGTAATTAAAAGTAATTATCCATAAATAATTGAAAAGTCAAAAAGTTAACACTAAGGGATGTTGTGTGTAGGTTTCGACCGGCCCCAAGCCCAAAGGGGTGTTTGTGGGTTTTGAGTTAGCTTTGGCCCTAAGCTAAGTGTTTTAGGTTATCCCTAATTCATCTAGTATAAATAGAGGTCCTCCTCGCTCATAATTCTCAACCCTTCTTCTCTCTTCTCCCTTCTCTCTTGTGGTCGACGAAACAAACACCCCCATTGGAAAGGGAATTTGAGCTTCTAGTAATCTATTGTTCATTGGTTCAAAGAACTAGCATTCGGGTGGTATTGGTTAACGTGTAGTGTGGATACACATAGAGGTTGCTTGCTTTAGCAACTTGAAGGTTTTGTTTGCACGTTTAACACATGTGCATGTTCTCGAAAAAGTCTCAGTTCTTCACATAGCTTGGTTGCTATACGGTACGTTTTTCCTTTATGATTTTTTTTGGGTAAAAGGAACAATCAGTCCCCGGTTAAATATATTACACCAAAAAGACGGTTCGGTACAATGGAATGTGGCTAAGGTACCACATTAACCTCAAGCAAACGCTTGAACAACCACTAACTATACCCATGCGCTTTATTTCCGTTGCGTAGCTCGTAGAATATTATGTGTAATATTAGGGTTATTAGATAACCATTTTCAACAGTGGCATCACGAGCCAGATCATATAGCATTATAATTGCATAAAAAAGGCAAAACCGACTAAAACCGCATATTTTATGATATTTTCTTGCCTTTTATGTGTAATTTAAGGAAATAAATGTATCCTAATTAGCACATAAAATCTGGAAATTAAAATATGGTTAATGTTTTTACATTATTTAATTCGCTTATTATGTTGCGTGGCTTATAATTTGCGTTTTTGATGTATTGTTGCTTATTTGTAGTTAATAAATTGTTAACCATGAGTTACATGCATGTAAACCATGGTTCTTAAGTTTAATATGTCTATTATGCATAATGTGGTATGCATGAAATTATTACGTGAATTAATTGTTTAATTGCAAAAGCGGGGAAAACTTTTGTTGATTTCTTGTTTAATTGCGTATAATGACTATGTTTAGTATGATTAATTGTTTGAATTGGTTTTGCTAGTTTATATATATGTGGCGTTTTTTATATATAAATGCAAAAATGATTTTCAAAATTAATATGGACTAAAAGCACTCGATTAAAATGCTTATTGTATATATATTGATACGTACACTTTTTTAAATCGTGTTGCAATTTCTAACACCCACAAACTAAAAATTAGTATAATTTCAAGATTATCAGACAAAATGATAAAATCATAAGAAAAATATCAAGGAAGATAGTTACAGAATTTGTACCTTGACCCATCTTTTGTAGAGGTGAAGGCATGCCACCATTACTATTTTTGCAAGTTCATGTCTCTGATATTGATAGCAAAACCATGCTACAATTGAAGATCAATGAATGGTCTTTATCGGATCTTTTGTTACATATGGCAACACAGGAGGATCAGGCGAATTCGTTACAGGTCAGGGTTGCTGTCAAAGTAGGATATGAATATATCAGAATACTTGCTTTAGTACATGTTACAGCGGGGGAAATAGCCCTTGCAGCAACATTGTCAAAATGCAGTTTACATAGAAATCAAAGAAGTGAGGCAAATACTTCACCTCAAATGTCATGTTGCGAGAAGCTGGGGACTTAAATATCAATACCAGCCTATGCTTCAGATGGCTGCACATTCATGACATAACCTTGATGGACAAAACAACAATGTTGATCATATCCGCTATTAATGAAAGATGACCATAAATTTGGTGCAATGCATTATTCTCCTAAATTGTATGGCTGTGTTCAAATTTTCCCCATTTGCTCCATCTTGAATTCTGTAATAAATCATTTTGGTGTAATAAATGGGTATCTTATAAGGCAATAGAGTTCATGTTCGTCACCATACCCATACAATTCACAAAAAATCTACGGTTTATATAAGAAAGGGAACCACTATCATTTCTAAAAATAACGTCTTCTATGAAGGGTGTTTAGGACTGTTTTTTTTTCTTGCTTATATGCTTACTCCTAACTTCTAAGCAGATAAGCAGGTTGAAGTGCGTATATAATTTCAATGTCTGTTTATTTTGAGGCAAAATAAGGACATTCAATGAGCAGGTATAACTTGAGAGATGGGCAATCCAAAGTGCTTAATGAAACTGAAATCACTATATTTACCATCATCTTTAACGTAAACCTCATTAATAACATATCTGAATGAAACACGATTCATGTACATTATGAAAAGAATGGGATTACCTTAGATCATAAAGTAAACATGATAGTGCAATCAGACTTTGCAGCCGCTGTGTTACTCCAACCGAAATCAACGTCACCAAGCTTCCTATGTCCAATGCATTAGTTTTTATCAGCTGAATTAAGCATTTGTAGCATTAAATTCTTATAACCAATAAATAAAGAAAAGAAAATACTCTAATTCTAATAAGCAACACTACTGTCCCTAAACTCTATGCGACGCAAAATAAAGCTGCAAATGCAGTGGCAGCAGCAAGCAAATACACAACACATTAAACTTAAGTTTTTACCGTTATTAACCGGCCTTCCATAGAATATATAACCCCAACACTATGCACATACAAATAATGATCACTGTTTCTAGTTCAGCTCTAAAATCAACTAACGGAGTGTTTATGATTGCCTATTTTTTCTGCGTAAGTTTAAGAAAAAATTATAAAAGTAAAATCTTACATCGTGCTTCGTTCTGTCATCGTTGAATACATACCTTCCATGTAACCTTCCTACCGCATGTGATGCTGCTCATGTCATTTCAGCATGTTGGAGACGCACACATGTTGTCCGCGAGAACCAACAACACAACTCTGCTACGACACATTATAAGCCATGTTTCTAAGATATACTTTGTCGCGAGGATTTTTAATATGATGTGATTTATACAGAACAAAGTTACACGACACAAAACATGTACAATCAACAGAATAAATCATACAGTGCAGCACACAACTCCTGAACTATTCAAACATTAAAATAGATCATGATGACATCGAGGTTGTCACTACTATAACATACACAATTATGTTCAAGTAGCAATATAATACATACAAATCTTGCATATAAAAAAGTTCAAGGTTTTACATCAAGCATGTAAACATATATGTGAATTCTTAATTGAACGTCGACATTAAAAAATGGCAAAAATACTTATGCTATTCAACTGATTCTCTAATTCTGATTATAGAAATAAATGCAATAAAGTGAAAAATTAGCCCAAAATTAATCTAACTCAATAACATGTGTTTCTCCTCTCGCATGATGCCATCAAAACAGGCCTCCATGTCACTATCATCATCATCGTTATGATATCTATTGGGATTAGACCTGTACAAAACATAATTCAGCTGTTAAGACGTTACCCGTTGTCGGACTTGATCACGTTACCCTGTATAGATTCAATTATAAGTGCTAAAAATTCGCATACACAAAGTACGTCAAACTACGCAACGCAACACAACAATAACTAGACTAACAGAAAGCCAAAAGAATACATACATGGTCACTAATGCTGATGTAAATTTTTAAAGAGAAACATTGCATATTGTATTCTTTGATTGGAAGTTTCAAAAACATTATCTAACTTGGTTGATTTTTTGTAATACGCATTAGAATTTAAATTTGTGCTTCGAGTGAAAATTAAAATAATTAGGTTTCTTTGCTACAAACCATCTGCAGGCACCGTGTGGCATCTTATGAATCTTTTACTTGAAGAATTGTGATATCCATCCTGCATAGTCACACCATAAGGTTGCACTAACTGAAAATTAGAATTGGATATAAATGGTCGCAATAGCTAATAAGAACATCAATGTTGAAGTGCTAGGTGACATTGTTGGCTTTTGATGTCAATTAATCTGGAAGAAAAAAGTTTAATTACTATGTATTACATATAGACCTATAGTGTTTCATACATATATCAAGATGTTGGCTAGTAAATAATGAACCAATGCAGCATGAATTTGTAGAACGTCGTAAGGTTTTTCAATATTATTTCTTTGGCTTTATCATGTCAAGACTCGAGTGACCAAGTGTGAAACTTCTACACATTTTCAGGAACCAAGATGTGCCTATATGTTTAGCATCTTTTACTATACAGGCTCGCTTAAAATCAATAACATGAAAATATACCTTCAACCCCTAATCTTCTTCAGAAAAACAGCTAATTAGCTTCAAAATCAATAACACAACTCACATATTTGCAACTCCAAACGCCTGCAAAAAACGAATCCCAAACTGGTTATCTGCTTCTTCTTGTA
The DNA here is from genome assembly GCA_026074375.1 of Tanacetum coccineum. NCBI lineage: Eukaryota > Viridiplantae > Streptophyta > Magnoliopsida > Asterales > Asteraceae > Tanacetum > Tanacetum coccineum. The sequence goes on from BQNB010137388.1 coordinate 15,872, forward strand.
AGCATAAATATAAATACAACAAAACTTATCTCGCTCAAAAACAATTTGCCTAAAACCCAAAAAGAAAAATAATAAACCTAAATTTCAATTTTTTGTCATACATGATCCTTGAATCAGTAAAATCTATAAGAAACCCAAAATTAACAAACCAACATATTATGACAAAACCTAATTTCAAAATTTTAAATCATCTACTACTAACTGTAACATAAATCACGACAAAAATATGTCAACGTATTAAATCAAGCCCCTGACCAAAATTAAATTAATCTCAATATGAATAGCTTCTACCGTTTGCTGCTGGAAAGTAGAATAGGAAGGAAAGAGATGGAAAAGAGCACTTCATATTCATCTTCCTAACCGTAATCAATATTCTAACTCCACCTCTTCTATCTTCCTCTTCCTAACCGTAATCAATATTATACATCATTAATACTGCCCTAGGCGATTATGAGG
>BQNB010137390.1:4844-17858 GCA_026074375.1 Tanacetum coccineum
CCTGTCCTAAGCACAATATGATCGCCTGTTTGGAAAAGACTGAAGGGAATGTTGAGTTTCATGAAGTGATTGATTTTCTTCAAAGAAGTTCTATTTCTCATGCGCTCACTGTAAGTCCTGTTGTTTCAACCACATTCGTTGAACAGTTTTGGACGTCTGCTAAGTCCAAAACAATCAACAATGTAAGGCACATAACTGCCAAAGTAGCTGGCAAGTTAGTGTCTATCTCTGAGGCATCTATCCGAACTGATCTTATTTTTGATGGTATGCTTAGACATCTAGAGGCTAAGAAGAAGTTTGTAATGTATCCTCGTTTTATTTCTATATTTTTAGATAGACAATTAGCTAATATAGATGTACCTTTAGATCACTTTCCTGTAAATAGTTTAACTAGTAAAGTTTTTTCTTTTATGATTAAGAAGGGCAAACATTTCTCAGGCAAAGTTACACCTTTGTTTGATACTATGTTGGTCCAACCAACTCAGGAAGAGGGTGCTTCCTCAGAAAGACTATCTGAAGCACAACCATCACCCTCTCCTACTCCCACTAGTGAAGCCCCAAATGAGTCACTGCCTGACTCATCTTCTGCTCAACCTAGTGAGGTACCATTTGAGCAACAATCTGACCTTTCACCAAGTCCTTCACCCAGACCTTCACCACAACCTTCACCCACTCCTATTGTTCCTGATTCAATCCCAGAACATACTGGTGAGAATCTTGGAGATCATTCATCCAATGATCAATCCCTTTCAGGGAATGAGGATGCAATGACCCTCCAAAATGTCTATGATCTTTGTATCTCTTTATGTAAACAGGTTTCAGTTCAAGCCAAAGAAATTAAACTCTTGAAGGCTAAGATCTCAAAGCTCAAGAAGAAAGCTACACCTGTCATCAAACATTTTAAAGCATATCAGAAGAGAATCTCAAAGGAGCAAAGACAACAAAGGAAGAGTCTCTCAAAGAAAAAGAGGGTGCAGCAAGAGTCTGTATCCAAACAAGGGAGGAAGAATGCAAAAGGAGATGGTAAAGCAAAAGAAAATGCTCAAAGTGAAGGGAGGTCAAAAGAAATGATGAATGAAGACAAAGAAAATGATGAAGTTAGTCTTAGTACTGAAGATGAAGTTAGTACTGCTAAGGAAGGAGTTAGTACCGACTTTGAAAAAGTTAGTACCGACAGACCAAAACTTAGTACTGACGATTTCAAAGTTAGTACTGATGAACAAATGGAAAGTACTGAAGAGCAAAGAGTAGGTACTGAAGAGCAATCTAAGGAAGAAATTGCTACTCAAGCTTCTCAAACATCCACTCAAACACCCACATCTATGACATTTGGTGATGATGAAACAATAGCTACACTTCTCCTCAACATGAGTAAAGCCAAAGCTGTCTCCAAAGAAAAAGAAAAAGGTGTAGAACTGAAGGATGTTGAAGATACTGATAGACCTAGACCTACTTCTACAAGATCAACACTCACTTTAAAGCCTCTTCCAAAAATTGATCCTAAAGACAAAGGGAAGAAGAAGATTGAAGAGGAGGATGAATCTGAAAGTGAAGATGATGATATTCCTCAAGCTGTGAAGAAATTCAAGCAGCTTGAAAATGATGAAGAGTTAGCTAGGAAAGTCCAAGAAGAGTGGGAAGCTGAAGAGGAGAAAAACAAAATTGCTGAAGAAGAAGCAGCAAATGAAGCTCTCATTAAAAACTTTGATGATGTTAAAGCAAGAATTGAGGCAGACAGAATACTTGCTGAAAAGCTTCAAGAGCAAGAAAGAGAGCAGTTCTCTATAGAAGAAAGAGCTAAATTCCTTCATGATACAATTGCTGCTCAGAGAAAGTTCCTTGCTCAACAAAGATCACAAGCCATCAGAAATAAACCTCCAACCAAGAATCAACTCAGAAATCAAATGATAACCTACTTAAAGCATGTGGGAAACTACAAACATGCTAATTTGAAGAGCAAGAAGTTTGAAGACATTCAAGCTTTGTATGAAAAGATTAAGAGATTTAATGAAGATTTCATTTCCACTGGGTCTGCTAAAGATGAAAAGTTTATCAAGAGGATGAATGAGAAAGGAGTTGATTTATCTAAGAGTGAAGTGATCAAGGAAGAAAGCAAAGAAGAGGTTAAGGAGGAAGATAAAGATGAAGATAGTACCAGAAAAAGAAAACTGGGTACTAGAAAGAAGATGAAGTCAAGAAAAAGGAGATATATTCAACACACTTCTGAGGATGATACTGACAAAGAAAATGAAGAGCTGAGATTGTGTTTGACAATAGCTCAAGATGAGGACAAGGAAGTAGATTATGAAATTACTATGACAGAAGTTCCAACCATTGACTGGAGAGAACTGAGAATCTTGCACTAACGCACAGTTTGATAAATCCTAAAAATCAGAAGAGATTTAATATGAATGTTGTAACAGAAGTAATGTCAAAGAGATGCTTCAGCACTTGCTTAAGATGCTTTCAGTATTTGACAGAGAAGTACTTAATCTGTATATAAACTTGTGATGAACATATATCAAGATAAGATTCCTGAAGGTTTTGATAAAGTTCTTTGGGGAGATTTGATAGTTTATTTGCAAATGCAGATGAAGCAAGATGAGTTTTTTTGGGAACTTCACGCGAGCATGAATGAAAGTAGTCAGTGGAAGCTGCCAAATAGTTTTCATCAGGGGTACACACTTTGATGACTGATGAAGGATTAGTCATTCACATGCTAATAGAGAAGAAGTATCCTTTGAAAAAGGAATACTGATGCAACTCTAAAGCAATAAATTGGAGTCTGAAGAAGAAAGTACTAAGGCAATTTGGAATTGGATACGAATTTAATCAAGAAGGTAACTTGCTGATTTAGTAATCTAAAGAATAAGACTTAAGGATGTATAGAAGGGATTGAGTGTTGGCTTTACCACCACAATACAATAAATGGTTATCAATTCACCATGCTTAACAGGCATAAGAATTGGCTAGTCCCAACAAATGCTTATGTAAAGAACTTCTCAAATCCGTTATGTTTACATTTAGCCAAAAATCTGAGGGTTTCACAACTCACCCTGCTTCTTTGGTGAAGAGTTGGCTAGTCCCCAAGATCAAACAGTTCTTGGTAAAGACTACACACAATCTGTAATAGCTGATAAGTTTGCTGAAAACTATAATGGTTTATCAACACCATGTTATGACAAAGAAGCATTGGCTAGGTCCCAAACACAAACTGTAATTGGTAAAGACAATACAATATCCGTTGATGGTTGACATTTACCAAAAACGTATGGTAATTAACTCACCATATTCTAGATGAAAGAGTTATCTATCCTAGAGCAAACGGCTACTGGTAAAGGAACATCAAATCCGTTAATGGCTGGTAGTTTGCCAAAAACTACAAAGCCAACTTAGTTGGATTGTAGGTAACAAGATGTTGCTGAGTAGCTGAAAAGATGTTGCTGAATTGCTGAAAAGACAAGGTTGCTGCTAAAGAAGGATAGAGTGTACAGATTAAAAAAGATAAAGAATGTTGGATACATCCTCTGTGCGTTAAAAAAAGCTTAAAGGATTAAAGAACCATGAGATAAATAGTTTAACATTCATGTTTACGGGAGGAATGTTAGGATTAATGTTTCTTAACTTAGTCCGACAGTACAAATAGTTATACTGACAGTATAAATACTTAGTACCATGACAGTACAAATTTATTAAGTACTGTAGCGTTAGTAAGTACCGTTAGTAAAAGTTAGTTAGTACCATTGAGAAGATATTTAAAAAATATTTATGAGATATTTTAGAAAAAGATATGTAAGCCTATTAGGGTTATCCTTAGTATATAAAAGGATCACTGTTGGCATAGTTAAGTGAGATGAAAACAGACGAATACACAAGTTTAGCAAATCATATACAATAACCATAGTTATAGCATCTGTAATCCTCAAGAGAACACATTAATAAATTAGTTTATTCAGTTGTTCATTGTTCTTCTTAAGTAACCTGTGTAAGATCTGCATAACACATATATTCATAGTCATTGTTTCTACATAGTCCAATTTTTGGTATTTAAACATCTTGCTATCACCTTTATAGCCCAGCAAAGATCCATTCATTTAAATAGGACCAATCAATAAATCCATAAAACATAAACGAACAATCAACGATAAATTAAGCAATCGAGATAAACCATTGTAATGAATACAAGAATAATAATCGAATCAACCAAGGTAAACTAACCGAGTTAAACGAAGGATACCAGAAATCAAACGATTATTAGAGTATAGATGATTACAAGGTGTTTCCTATAGAATTAAGCACATTGCTTGACCTTTTTTGCTCTTCTTGCATTCTGAAAATCGACTTTTGTGACAGGTATCGAAAATATGTTCAAGCACACCCTAAAATCGTGTTTAGGGATTTGTATTTTCAGTTTCTGGAAATTCATTGATAAGCCGTATTGGTTGAGGTCAGTATGGCGTATTGGGGGATTTCTGGAGTAGGACCGACGTATAACATTTCTAGAATCTTCAAATAATCTTTAATACGGCATATAGAGTCTTTTGGATATGGCATATTTCTCTTTAATTATTCATGGTTTCTTATGAAGTGCAGGCACAGATACATCATATCTTCCTTGTTGGATACGGCGTATAGGTCGTCAGATCAATAGTCTTCAGATTTCTTCATTTAAGCTCCAAAATGTGTGCCTTTTAGCTAATCTTCACCAAGTACTCCCTAATTGCTGCAAATAACAACTTTAAGTAATTAAGTACCAATTCATGCAATAATTATACAAAATGGGTAATAAACATGGGATAAATGATGTTATAAAAGTGACTTTATTTGATGTCATCAAATACCCCCCACTTGAATCCTACTTGTCCTCAAATAGACTTTAGAAAACTTATGAAAATGTATCCCAACCGTAGTAAGGACTTTTCCTTTAAGCAATTATTCGTTCAATTACTAGTACACAACCAAACACCTCACGAAGTAGGATGATGAAATAACTCAATTCACTTAACTAATCTATGTGGTAACATGTAACTAATTCTCTCAATTGCTCGGTCGTGACGAGTATTCTATCATAAGCTTGGCAATGATACACATCTCCACCACTAAAGCTAAGGAGTGACAAGTCTACAAAGGTAAATTGGGTTTAAAATGTTCAAGGATTTGATCACTCTTTTTAATCTCTATCAATACCAACATTCCAGAAAAGGTGACAAAATCACATATACACATCCATAACAATGGAATGGACATATGTGATTGCTCAATCCTTAACTCGAATAAGCTAAAGAATAGGACTAGTAGTCTTCACTAAAAGTCGTAAACTAGCAAGGGCGACAAACCATATATACACGGCCGTAACGACAGAATAGACATACATGATTGCATTCATTCCCCCACTCGAGTAAAACCAAGGGTTAGGACGAAGAGTGATATAAGGTATGAATCTTCTAATCCTTTCACCAAAAGTAATAAACCAACAAGGCGGACAAAATCACACATATATGACCGTAACGACGGAAGAGATACACGTAATTGCTCGCATCCTCATTCGAGTAAGACCCAAGGTTAGGGATTAGAAAAGGGAAACTAATTGTTGTTAAATAAAAAGAACAAAACAAATAGATTAAGTCCAAACAAATAAGGTACAGTGTTCCTAGTTACTTTCTCGACCATCCCCATGCAAAAGACACAGAATCATAGACATAAATGTCTTGATCATAGATCAACAAAAACAACCTTAGTTGGCGTTCCCATAACGGTCAACTCCAAATCATCCATAATATACATACTTTACAACAATAGTGGTGATATCGACCACTTTTATACAAGAAATACGTGGTTGGTTTATTTCAACCAGCATACAACAGTACTCTACATAATAACTTTTTTTGTATTTTTTACTTTTATGATTTTTTTAACATATAAACTATGAATTTCGGTGTAATTTTACCATCTTCACGATCACAATGAATCCGGATAATTTATCTATAATCCTCCATACTTCGGATGTAAAAAATAATTTATGAAAGTAGTAAAACACACTGAAAGATCAAGACTAAAAATATACACTACTTTCACATTCCCAATTGCATTGTGCAAATTTTCCTACATAACCGTAGTTAGAAATCTTTGCATTGTGACAGGAAATTTAATACTTTACACAAAAGCAACTAGCAACTGATTAAGAACTTAATCTAATAAGGTAGGCTAAGGTGTAAAGGTGTAACGAAATAAATATTTAGTGTAAAAAAAGAATGGAATGGTTTTTCTAGGGGTATCTTACTCTAAAAATGAGAGTAAACAAAAGACTTTATATGGGGGTTAACTAACCAGTGTAGTTAGTTAATATCACAACATGTATAGGCTTTTTGGGTGTAATCCTAGAAATTTACCAGTTTAGAAAATGTCACCCCATCTATTTAAAATAGTATTTATTATTGTGGTCTCGAATAGATATACTAAGCCAAGTTCTAAAGTTTACAACATCACCAGCACACTCATATTTTTGTGGAATTTTGGTAAACATTTAGAAATAGATAAGGCTAAATTCTCACAATATCTAACAAGGGTTATGTGTGCGGGTTATGTAACTAATAATTTTACAAAAGTATGCTTGAATTTTTTTTAAATTTAGGCATAATTTAAGCATTTTATTATGAAAATATAGACAAGTAAGAGTTCTAATTATCCTCCTTTCACTTGAAATATACAATGACCTCGTTGTATAAATATAACATTAAAAATAGGAAATTAAAAGAATTAGAACGAGAATCTCCCCTGGGATTTGCTCGGTATGATCCCCCGTGTTGCATTTATAAGAAAGAATGTGTGTTGTGAAAGCGTCAGTATTCCACCATGACTACAACACACAGAATTCTAGAATATAAATACTCCACCAAAAGTCGTCTTTTTTGTTCAGTAAGTTCTTGTATAAGATATAGGAAAAACCAATGCAATTCTATCTCCGGTATTCGATGGTTAGAAAACAAAAACAAAAACGAAAAACTGTACAGGAAGTTGATACGCCGTATCCTAAAACCAGGATACGCCGTATTGAGACCTGTAAAAAGTATCTGAGGTACGGGTCAGATTACAAAATACACCGTATCCTATTCATGAATATGCCATATAGATAATCTGGCAATAATGTTTTAAATGCAGAAAAATAAAGGACTGGATAACGTCCAGTTAGTTCAATACGCCGTATCCATTGAGGTTGGATACACCGTATCGACAACTGGAAAGACAAACTCGATAAAGATTGAAAAAATAACATTCTGGGTTGTCTCCCGGCAAGCACTTTTGTTTACAGAAAGTCTTTAAGTTAGACTTGCCCTAGTTTTATCCCATCATTATAAAACAACTTGGGGTCGAACGGGATGCGAAATGGCACATAAAATTTTTTAATAAGGTTTATTAGCATCCCATTGTTAAGACAATTCCAAGTCATGATATAAATACATAATTCCTTGATAAAAGTTTTAGCAATGAAAATTTTACTATTTGTATCATGACTTGTTTCCAAAAGTTTGTGTGACCCTTGTGCATAGATACCAATATCGATAATTATTACATTAGGTAATGGTTCGATAGATAGATCCCTTAAAAATTGTTTAACATCAATTTTATCATCATTATCATTGTCCGTGTGCAATTTTAAATCATTGACAGAATATATGTTAAAAGCAAATAAATCATTAAAGGATATAACATTATATTCATCGTCATTATATTCGGACAACGATGTTTCATCATTTAAATTAATTTCATCGACATGCTGAGGACTTAGAGTGGGTTCAGATGAAAAACCTGATTTAGATGCCCATACATCATTGTAGACTATAGTTGGGAATTCTGTTTCAAACAATATAAGGTAGTGAACATCTTCATCATACCAAATCTTACCATACGTAGCTGTTTCCCAGTTATACACCTTGCCATTTCTAAGAGCTCTCTCAGTTTCAAGCTGAACATATTCCTCCATAATAATATTGGGGTCGTCCATTTCCCGTAATAAATTGGACAGGAAAGAAAAAGGTCAAATAGACTAATACGCCGTATTCAGTGAACTAAATACGCCGTATCAATGTTTGGAGTCGTATATATTGTATTGGTTTAGAAAAAATTTATTCGTCGTATCCAAGAAGTTGAATACGCCATATTCAGTATTCGACTCAGAAAATTATAGCAGACTATAATAATGCAAAAAAAACAAACACATAATATGCAAAATATACAATGCAAAAATCAAACACAAAAACAAACACACAAATATACAAATTAATATAAGCTAAACTAAATTGTTAGCCTTTATTTTATTAAGTCAAACAAGAATGTTATCGGTCTTATAAAGTCAAACTAGGTCTTGTATTGTAATAGGCTAGTCGAGTTCAACGAGCTTGGATTATAATCTAATATTGTCCGTGTTTTGGGCTCAAAGCCCAAGTTTAGCTAAGCCCGGCCCAAGTAGAAAAGCCCACACGCCAACTAGATGGCTAGGGGTATAAAAGAAACCCTTTCCACACATAGAGAGGGTGTTGGTTGCACATTTCTTACTTGTAACTCACCACTTTTTCTCTCTATATATAGCTTATTCGGTTTTGCTTATTAGTTGTGAAAGGATTATTATAAGACTAACATGTGGTATCACTCGCCAAGGGGTGTTTAGTGTTCGATTCGTGGTTTATAAGCTCAAAATCATAGCTTATTTCGTGGCTTATTAAGATATTTGCTTATTTTTTATCTTTCTTTCTTTGGTCTTATTTCAAACGTGGCTTATTTGGCAACATAAGCTCACGGTCTACTTTTTCTCTTTAGCTTATATGTTTGTTAAGCTTATTTGGCTTATTATTCTTCTTTGCTTTTCTTTTTACTCGACGTGGTGCTTTCTTGTGTGATTCGGAAGTGTCACAAGAGTCACGTCCTCTTTTAGTTTGATCTTCCAACTAGTTTCTTAGTTTTCTTAAATTTTGGTTGCTTATTTAGAGCTTCTTCTTAGCTTATTTTGAGCTTATTTCAAGCTTATTTCGTGGCTTATTTGTGAATTCTCTCAATTTTTGTGGTCCCAAACTGGTTGAAATCAAGGGACATAGATCTACAATTCTAGCTTCCAAAGATTAGGACACCTTGTTTTCTAGTAAACGTGTTCCACACTTGAAAAAGACACCGAGCGGAATATGTAAGACAGGTCAAGCGAAACATGCAGGTGTAATTTCAAGCGGAATATGTACGTTTGATATCCAAGCGAAACATGCAGGTTTAATTTGAAGCGAAATATGTTAAAAATGAAAGGCAAAATATGTTGAATGTCAAGCGAAATATGCAAGTTAATTGTCAAGCGAAATATGTTTAAGTCGAAGCGAAACATGTTAAACTGTCAAGCGAAATATGTTAATTGACAAGCAAAATATGACAGTTAATTGCCAAGCGAAATATGTTTAGAAGTTGAAGCGAAATATGCAGTTTTGATTTTTCAAGCGAAACAAGTTTTGATAATACAAGCGAAACATGCATTGTTTTAACCAAGCGAAATATGCAAGAGTTTAAGCGAAACATGTCAATTTTAGGTTAACCAAACTTTTCTTCAAATCAATTTTAATTTCACGGTTTTTCTATTGATTTTGTAAAATCCCGACAAGTAAACTTTTTCCTTCTCGGTTTTAAACATAGAGTTGTAAAATCCCTTGGAGTTAATTGCATTCTCTCACACCACAATACAATCAACACTTCATAACACTTAAGATCCGATATCTATTCATAGCTTCATCAAAATGTCAAATTCAAATATCAATTTGCAAACTCAATCGTCAAATGCTCTTCATAATGCTATCATGGAAGCGGGTAGCAAAGATCGTCCACCAATGTTAGCACCGGGTAATTACGTTCAGTGGAAATCCAGAATCAAGAGATACATTGACACCAAACCTAACAGTGAACTCATCCACTATTGTCTCCAAAATCCACCATACATGTATCAATGGGCTGAGAAGACAGTTCTAGTTGCTGAAGGTAGTTCTGAAACAACTACAGAGAGGTATATGGAGAACTATAAGAATGTTTCACAAGACATACGCGATCAACTGAATGCCGAAGCTGAAGCCGTTCAGATCATTCTCACAGGGATAGATAACGATATCTACTCCACAGTTGATGCTTGTCCGAATGCATGTGAAATGTGGAAAGCCATTGAAAGGTTGAAACAAGGTGAATCAATCAATGTTCAAGATCTTGAAACCAATTTATATTGGGAGTTTGGAAAATTCACATCACGGGATGGTGAATCACTTGAATCGTATTACTCACGGTTTTACAAGATGATGAATGAGCTTGTCAGAAATCAGTGTCATGTTACAAATCATCAAGTGAATGTCCAGTTCTTACTTCAACTACAACCAGAATGGCAAAGGTTTGTGACACTTGTTAAGCAGAGTCAAGAGCTGAAGACTGTCTCCTATCACAAACTTTATGACATCCTGAAGCAACACCAGAATGAAGTCAATGAGATAAGAGCTGAAAGACTAGCACGTACTGCTAATCCACTTGCACTTGTTGCTCAACAACAACCAGTTTACCATCATCAAAACTATCCTACTCAAAACACTCAATATTCCTCCACCAGATCACAACAATCTACCAGAAACAGAGGAAAAGAAATTGTTACCTCTTCTGCTCCTACTTATGATCCAGAACCTGATACGGTTACTGAAGATGATGAAATGTCAAAGGACAAAGAGATTGACAAACTTATGGCTTTAATTTCTCTCTTGTTCAAGAAAATCTACAAACCTACCAACAACAACCTTCGAAATTCATCAAACACCAGTAGAGCTAATTAAGATAATTATCCAAGAATCAACAGAGGCACTGGGTATGATAATCAGAGGGCAGTTAATGTTGCTGGGGCTAGGGAAAATGTAGGTACTCCGATTGTACAGAAGTCTGGGATTCAGTGTTATAACTACAAGGAATATGGGCATGTATCAAGGGAATGTCAAAAACCAAAACGAGTAAAGGATGCAGCTTATCACAAGGAAAAGATGTTATTGTGTAAACAAGAGGAAGTTGGGGTTCAGTTGAATGCAGAACAAGCTGATTGGAAAGATGATACTGATGATGAGTCTGATGATCAGGAATTGGAAGCACATTATATGTACTTGGCACAGCTTCAAGAGGTTACTCCAGATCCAGTTGAAAATTCTGGATCAATCTTTAATGATGAGCCAATGCATAAGGTACAAAACAATAATCGCAACTATAATGCGTTTGCCATGGAAAATGAACATCCTGAGCAACCTGAATCTAGTAATGACATATATATGACGGAACAAGGTGACACCAATATCACTATTGATTCCTTGGATATATGTTATGATAGAGCTCGGGACGACCAGGATGAAATTGATGATCTTGATCAAGAATGTGATTTGCTTGCTTGCTTCTTTAATTCAGAAACTAAAATGTGAAATTGATGACAGCAAAAACCGAAATAAATTTTTGGAATCATCAAACAAGGCTTTAGTTGATAAATTAAAAGGTGAAATTGATGATTTCAAAACTAAAAATAAAAGTTTAGAATCATCAAATAACCATTTCAAAGAAGCAAATAATGAACTGTCTAAGACTAATCAATTGATGTTTAAAGACCTCAAGAAGTTCCAAGCGGAACTAGATAAGTATAATGATGTGAATTATGCGTCAAAGATGGAAATTGATTGTGCAAAAGCTAAAGGGGATTTAATGTCATACAAAATTGATTTTGAAAAGTCATCTAATGCATATACTCAAAAAATAAATGATTTAAATCAAACGATTTCGGATATGAAAAAGGAGCTTTGTGCACATCAAGAAACCATCTCCATAATGTCATAAGCAAAAGAGGCTCAGATTAAGCTTTACAAAACTCGTGAAGACAAAGAACTTGATAAAGTTTACCATCATCAAAACCATCCTACTCAAAACACTCAATATTCCTCCACCAGATCACAACAATCTACCAGAAACAGAGGAAAAGCAATTGTTACCTCTTATGCTCCTACTTATGATCCAGAACCTGCTACGGTTACTGAAGATGATGAAATATCAAAGGACAAAGATATTGACAAACTCATGACTTTTAATTTCTCTCTTGTTCAATAAAATCTACAAACCTACCAACAACAACCTTCGAACATCATCAAACACCAGTAGAGCTAATCAAGATAAGTCTGCAAGAATCAACAGAGGAACAAGGTATGATAATCAGAGGGCAGTTAATGTTGTTGGGGCTAGGGAAAATGTAGGTACTTTGGTTGTGCAGAAGTCTGGGATTCAGTGTTATAACTGCAAGGAATATGGGCATGTATCAAGGGAATGTCAGAAACTAAAATGAGTAAAGGATGCAGCTTATCACAAGGAAAAGATGTTATTGTGTAAACAAGAGGAAGTTGGGGTTCAGTTGAATGCATAACAAGCTGATTGGAAGGATGATACTGATGATGAGTTTGAAGATCATGAATTGGAAGCATATTATATGTACATGGCACAGATTCAACAAATTACTCCAGACTCTCCATCTTCATCTGTTTTTAAATGCAGGTCGTACAGATCGTCCTTTGGTATTTGGACTTAGGTTGTTCAAAACATATGACTGGAGATCGCTCACGACTCAGGAATTTCATGAAAAAGTTCATCGGGACAGTTAGATTCGGGAATGACCACTTTGGTGCTATCATGGGTTATGAAGATTATATGATTGGTGACAGATGTGGTAGGACTAGGACACAATCTATTCTCTGTCGGACAATTTTGCGACTCTGATCTGGAAGTTGCATTCAGGAAACATTCATGTTATGTTCGAGATACGGATGGTGTTGAATTAATTAAAGGTTCTTGTGGTTCTAATTTGTACACTATCTCGGTTGAAGACATGATGAAGTCCTCTCCCATTTTCCTATTGTTTAAGACCTCCAAGAACAGATCATGGTTATGGCATCGTTGTTTAAACCACTTGAACTTTGGCACCATCAATTACCTTGAAAG
>BQNB010137392.1:7844-17858 GCA_026074375.1 Tanacetum coccineum
TTAAAATAAAATTGGTAGAGTTATACATTATATTCTTAAAAGTCATATGACACATATTTGACGTAGACTTATACTTGTTTAACGTCGGTTTACGTTTAAAGTTGTTTTTCAGTTTACGCGATTTAACTTAACGGTTTCACGTAAAAGAAAATACGTAAAGGTTCTAAATAAATAGTTTTGGGTTGACTGACGTAGAATGACCTAAAAAATGTGGGTTGTCACAGTCTCCCCGTGTTAAAAGAATTTCATCCCAAAATTCAGTTTGAGTTGTTCGGTTTTCTTGTATTTTGTCCTTTTTGCCATTTTTCCGCATCTTTTTCGTTCCAACGCCTTGATTGACCCGAATCTGCAAATATGAATGAATTCAGTACCAGATTCATATAAAATAAGGCAATAAATCTGGGAATTTGATACTATAAAGTGTTAACTATTTGATGTTATCAAATATCCCCCCACTTGACTTCTACTTGCCCTCAAGTAGACCTTTTAAATAATTCTCAAAAAGATATCTCCCAAGTTATCTTAGAAGACATGAATTTAAAAATTACCTAAGCTAGAGAATTCCAAACCAAGCACCTCACGAAAGGAAAAAAGAATCACTCTCACACTCTCACTAATCTATGTGTTTCATTTTGGTGATCAATCAACTGCTCAGTCATGGCGAGTACTTTATCATAGGCTTGGCAAGGATACTAATCTCCACCACAAGAGTCTAGATGCAACTATTCTAAAAGGCAAGTGGGTTGACACAACATAAAGGCTTACGGGTGGATCATTCTTATAATGAAATCTTTACCAATAGCAATACTTCAGAAAAAGAGACAAAACCATAAATGCTCGTCCAAATCCATGAATGAGACACATGTGATTGCTCAATTCCTTAACTCGAGTAAGCTAAATGTTAGGATTAAGAATGATAAGGGTAAGATAAAGACATGGGAAAACTTTTAAATGGGTGTAAATGAAAATTAAACAAACATATAGTTTCCTACGTCCACACTGTCCTTGTCACTAATCGCATTCAAATCCCATAAGGCAAAAACCGAGGGTCAATAGTCAAGGGTTCTTCAAACTACACAAGTTAATGTGTATGAAATGTAGTGTAATGCCTTATAAACTTCATAATAAGTAGGCATGTAAGATACATTAACCCGACCTTCATCATCAATGAATAAAAATTATGTGCTATTTTTTAAAAATAAATTTGGGTAAAATCAGCACATAATCTAACCAAATATACTCAAAACACTCATTTCTATCACCCTTCCCCCCACTTGAGATGTACAATGCTCTCATTGTACACATAGAAACCTAAATGGAAAGGAGAGATAGAAATGTGTAACACCCCCAAAATATATAGCATCGAAAAGGTAATCAAAGGCGTAACTTCATAATACATAAGCACAAGATATAAGAGAACAACCTCTATATGAGTCGTTTAAAAGATATCTTTGTTGATACGATTAAAAATAATTAAGTTTTAACAAGTGGTCCCATGAGTTTGCATCAAAAGAAAATCACAGTTTTAATACAACGAGAATAATTTAGTGCAAGGAAAATCCATGAAAAATAATCTTGATGTATGATGACTCCAATGCACTTCAATAACGTCATAACGAGTTAAGCACTTGAGAAATACATGCTTAAAAATGTCAACATAAAGTTGGTGAGTTCATAGGTTTAAGTAAGTATAAGGTTGGACCGCAAGATTTCAAGTAATTATTGCATGGTATACAATATTCAGAAAAGTGATTACGATTGCACTAAGATCATGACACCGAAGCTAAACAAAGTATGTATGCAAATTCATTCAAGTAAAGTGCCCTCGTAGGTGTCCAACCCAAGACCACCTAGCATTTTGACATGGTATACGCTCTGTTTGCCATGCTGGCACCAACTCTGGACGGGGATGTCAATCTCAATAGATCTATTTATAATACTCGCGCTTACACAAAGTAATTAACGGTTCATGACATGGGCGTTGTGTGTTGTTGGTACTTAGGCATATCCATAATCATTGTAAATATGTAATTGTACTTGCGTACAATTGTAAAACAAGCAATGTATCTCACCCTGAGATTTGTAAAGTAATTGTAGAACAAGTTAAAGCGGGGCTATAAACTCACCTTAAGTGAAAGTATTGATTTGTGAATAATCAAGTAGGTGGAACGTCCAACAAGTTCCGAAAGCAACCTAATAAATAGTGGGTCGTTTAAGACTATGCATGTGAAATGAAGTGATGCAAATATATTTTTATAACTTCATATCACCACCTACGAGTTTACGTTTTAATTTTATAAGTCAAAATAACCTTTACGTCAAGTTTACCATTTTAATTCAAACTTATATACTTTACAAGTGTTTCTGATTAACCAACTCAAATAAATCTTATCCCGCTTACTTATTAATATTTTTGAAAGCTTCCAACACGTATGGAAAATATATAAATCATACTACCATATTTCTTAAAGATTTTATAACTCATTCGAACTCTAAAACGCCAAAAAACCCCAATTTAAGTTTCCAACAGCTCACTATTTTTATTAAAAATACATTCAGGTCCAGTATTAAAAACGGCATAACTTCTTCGTTATAATGATTCACGGGACGAGCGAATACCACATTTTTGCGTAAAGTCGAGCTCTACAAAATATCTTTTATAAATGTTTCCCGACTCGGACCCAAAAGGGGTCGAAATTGCCTTTGAACAGATATGGACAGATTCATGTAAAAACTGTTTTTGGCCGGAAAATTGACTAGTTTTTATCCGAACTTCGTTTGGTAATAACTCATTCATTTTAAGCCCGTTTGTAATGAAATTTATATCTACGCGTTCGTATCAAAGTATACTATCATATTTTTAAGGTCTCGGATGGCCAAAACAAAGTTTAAGTGTCTGAAAGTACTAATAGAAAATCTAGACAACAAGGTATATAATTCTATTCTACCACTATTTTTCATGCAAAGGGGTTGCATTTTCACGCCACAAATGCAACCTCCATACAAAGCCTATCCCTTCTACCAATTTTCATCATTTACCATCACAACAACAACTCCATACTAACTTAGTCCCTTCCACTAATTTATCAAGAATAAAAATAAAATTAAGAAAATGAACATAAATATATAACATAACTAGTTTTAAATTTATAATTAACTATTTTAACAACAAAACTAATATTTCAACAAGTTATTTATAAAGTGACTAAAATAAGTAGAACAAGTGTATGTACATATTTTTATTACCCATTTTATAACCTTTTCACAATATTACATTTAGAAAGTTTTGTTAGTTTTCTTTAAAAAATCATTTAACACAAACTAGTGGTGATATTAATTTCACGAATGTAGTAATTATAACAAAATGTATGATATAAAAATATGAGATGAGAATGTAAACCTTGGTAAAATGAGATGATGAGTTTAACAAGTGTGCACACAATCAAACCCCAAATACTTGTTTGAATATTACCTAAACCCTTAAAATTCCTTGCAAAATACTTGTAGTTATCAAAAACCCACTTGTTCTTGTGCTTCTATGTTTGGTCGTGAGTTAGAGCAAAGAGAGAAGAGAGATATATATGTTGTTTGCTAGTTGTAAGATAAAATGATCTAGTTAATAAGGTGTATTAAGCTTAGTGGGATGTATATTAAGCTAAAGGTGGATAATAAGGTGCTTAATTTGGTAGGTGTGGTTGGTGTGTGATAGAAGTGGATGTATAAGGGTAGAGGGGGAGGGAAACATTTTTCAATTTTGCAATTTACTTCTAGAAGGTGTTGTGTAAGTATTTGTTTGAAAAGTGATAGTATAAATTTACATGCATGCATAAAATATGTAAGTTACTAGTTTACATAAAACTTATAAAGTAAAATGCATGAAACATGTAAAACATGAATATGATGATCATGATATGCTATAAATGTGTAGACTAAGCTTAGTCTAAAGTCGGTGTACGTACAAAGACGTTTCTTGCATTGTACGGGATAACTTCTCGGTTTTAGATTAAATTCAATCGTTTACGTAAACCCTGCAAAATAAATTGTGTTGACTTATAAATTATATTTGTAAAAGTCATATAACACATAATTGACGTAAACCTATATTTGTTTGATGCCGGTTTATGTTTAAAGTTTTTTTTTAAGTTACGCAATTTAACTTAACGGTTACACGTAAAGGTTCAAAGTAAATAGTTTTGAGTTTAATGACGTGTAATGACCTGAAAAATGTGAGTTGTCACAGTCTCCCCGTGTTAAAAGAATTTCATCCCGAAATTCAGTTTGAGTTGTCTACCGAAGTGGTGTTGGTGAAGAGGTATGGATACTTGCTGCGGAATTGGTCTTCAGGTTCCCACGTAAAATCTGGACCTCTTCTAGATTTCCATCAAAATTTGACGATTGGGATGCGACTTTGCTTCAACCGCTTGACCTCTCGGTCCATAATTTCTACGAGTTCTTCAACAAAATGAAGCTTGTCATCAATTTGGATTTCATCCAACGGTATAACGAGCGATTCATCAAACAAGCACTTCTTCAGATTCGACACATGAAATGTTCTATGAACCTTGCTTAATTGTTGAGGGAGTTCGATCCTATAAGCATAAGTTTCAACTTTGTCTAAAACCTTGAAGGGTCCAATATACCTCGGGTTCAGCTTTTCCCCGTTTGTCAAAATGTATAACCCCCTTCCAAGGTGAAACTTTTAGCATGACTTTGTCTCCGACTTCAAATTCTAGAGGTTTACGCCTCATGTCGGGGTAACTCTTTTGGCGATCACGCGCGTCTTGACATTTGTTCTTGATCTTAATGATCTTCCAAGTCGTTTTATGGATAATCTCTGAGCCAGTGAGCTGGCTATCTCTAACCTTGGCCCAACAGATAGGTGATCGACACTTATGACCTTAAAGTGCCTCGAACTATGCAGCCTTAATGCTGGTATGATGGTTGTTGTTATACGAGAACTCCACTAGCGGTAAATGTTTGTCCCAACCATTACCAAAATATGTCACGTACGCGCGTAACATACATTCAAGAGTTTGAATGGTTCTTTCACTTTGATCGTCGGTCTATGGATGATACCCAGTACTCATATCCAAACGAGTACCCAAAGCCTTCTAGAGCGACTACCAGATTTGCGATGTAAATCTGCTATCACGATCGGAGATGATAGAGACTAGCACTCCATACCTTGAGACCACTTATTTTAAGTAGAGTCTCGTCAATCTCTCCATTATATCAGTCTTCATTGGTAAGAAGTGTGTAGATTTTGTGAGATGATCAACGATTACCCAAATCGTATCGTGACCACTTGATGAGTCCTTGGTGTTGAGCTTTCCGTGATAAAATCCATGGAGATTTCTCACCACTTCCATTTGTGGTTTTGTTCATGCGATACTGAACAAACAAAACTGGCTCCTGTTAAATTAGCTTATCAATTGCTAAAGTCCTTGCACATTTTGAAGGATCCATCCTTTCCTTGTCAAAAGAAAACTGGAGCTCCCCAAGGAAAGAAACTTGGACCTTATTAGTCCTATTGTCTAAAATCTCTTGCAAAATGCTAAGGCAGCTCTTGCATCTATGAAGGACTAGTTTATAGGGTGACGTTCTACAGGTGACCGCACCGGTACTTAGTAAATTTTAGAAATTACATTTTTTTCCAGTGGTGAAGTCCAAAACAAATCTTTTGAAAACTTACAAAAAACTCTCGCTCAATAGGTAAATCCTCAGTCGCTTTCCCTCTGAACTTCTTCCCCCGTCTTATTTTCAGTGATGTGTGCTAGAAAGACATGATATCTTTTTCGTATATCTTTCTGTCTCTTGGTGCACGAGATGATATTCAATCTAAACTCGCTTCTACCATCACTCCTATCACCTTGAATTATTAATATTTCATTACAATAAGAGATACGAACAATCTTCTCATCACAAACGATTATGGTGTGGCATTTTGACAACTAATCCTTATCGATGACAACGTGAAAACTACCGTGTTAAGTCGATGTTGGACGGGCGATTTAGCAAATTCACTAACAGCGACCACACTCATTGGTGGATTGTCCTAAGGCGACTAGTGATGTATCTCGACTTTTTGGCTTAAGATTTAGTGTAAGATGAGGTCGACTCTATATAGTAAGGTGGTGTAAATGTCTACTTGGTTACTATGCTTACTAATACAAATGTCCATGACATGCACATCTTATGTATACGCACACAAAATTTTGCTTTTTGGGAATATAAGTAGAAAATTGATTTTCACAAGATTTTAAGGTGACTACTCCCAGCATAGCATGGTCCTTCCTGAATTAGACATATGTGATCAGACTATGTATAATTGAGGACTAACGACCCAATGCTCATTTTTATCAAACTAGTGTTATGTATAAGGTAGTATCAAAATAGTTTTATAATGTAACAAAATAATTCATAAGATGAAAGCAAAATGGCTTATAGGATGACAACAAAATAGTTTGTGAACTGATAGTAAAATAGTTTATAAGACGATAGCAAAATAGTTTATAAGATGACAGCAAATAGTTTTTAAGAAAATAGCAAAATAGTTTATAAGATGGTAGTAAAATGGTTTATAGGGTGATTGTGAAAATATTTATAAGGCAATAATAATTTAAGGAGTAGCTTGCATAAATTAATAGAGAATTGAAGTGTAACTGATGGAATTATCATGACACATAAATTGATTGAGAATTTAAAACATCCACATAATACAACAAAGTTCAAAGGAAAGTACAAATATAAATCTCTTTAAGAAATAGAGTCTAAGAAGGTTCCGACTTAGGTTTTACTAGGAAAGGCAGGAAGATCTCTCTTTAAGCAATAGCATTATTTGTAATGACGTTAGGGTTCCCCGCGAGCTTTTCCCTTCCAAATCTGGTTCACATGGTTCTAATTCTTCAACTTTGGACAATCATTCTTGTAATGTCCTTGATTTCCAAACTTATAATAAGTAACTTTGGTATCCTAATTTGCCACTAGGGGTCTCTGAGTTGTTGTAGGGACGAGAGTCCTACAATTTCTAGTCATGTGACCAACTCTTTTACAGTTGCTGCACTTTACAATGCATGGAACATTGTGATGCAGCTTACACTTTTTGTAGAGGAGTAGAGTTCCAGCATACCCTTTCTTGTTTCTTGTCCCGGCAGCATGTGCCCTAATCATTTTATGTCTTTTATTTTGTTGCTGGCTAGAACTGTCGCCATGATGACCTTCCTATTTCCTGTTGTTGCTAGCATTCTTTGCCACCTTGGCTCCCTAACATTCAACCCGATCCATTGAGTCGAGAGCCATGTGGGTTTTTGTCTCGTAGATAGCAATAACCTTGATACTTCGATAGCATTGCTAACTCGCTGGGCTACAATCTGCTTAATTTCCGCGGAACTCATCCCTTGATTCGTAGTTGGCATTGTTCTTCAAAATCACAAGAAATATAACATATGATGTGATTTCGGCCAAAATAAGATCACGACACGCAATAAATACAATATATATATAAATATAAAATTATATATAGTATATAATATATATATATATAATGAATCACAACGCGCAGAGAATATAGGATATTATTAACCATGGCAAAAATTAAAATCAGCATCACA
This sequence comes from Tanacetum coccineum, assembly GCA_026074375.1. Taxonomy (NCBI): domain Eukaryota; kingdom Viridiplantae; phylum Streptophyta; class Magnoliopsida; order Asterales; family Asteraceae; genus Tanacetum; species Tanacetum coccineum. The sequence goes on from BQNB010137392.1 coordinate 15,455, forward strand.
AATAGCCATAATCATAACCAAATCATAGGTTAATACTTCATATATCATATAAACATGAATAAAAAGACTAACAAGTTTCTCATTAACTCTACCAACCAAGTACTACTCAGTTTAGTAAGCTATAATACAAAAGAAGCTATAAATGATACTAATCTATCTGTCTATATACCAAAGTGCCTCTCAATCTCCCAGAGACGAGCCTCAATGTCCTGTGCTTGACTTTGTAGCTCAGCCATGTCAAGTCTATCAGCCCTACGAGACTCTCGCAAATCTGCAATATCCATCTGAGCGGCTCTAAGTGAAGTATGTAGTGTCTCAGCTCACTGCTCTACAACCTCAGCCCTAGCATGAAGTGTCTCAACATCCTACCCTGTCATCGCAACCCTCTAAAGGCAAACTCTGTCTCTGGTTTATCTAATATGGATCCGCTTAAGATGAGCTTTTGCGTCCTCGACCCGTCTACGCAACTCTGTAATCTTGAGTCTGTCGGTCTCTTAAGAATCCTGTAAATCTGTGGCCTGCTGCTTAGCAGCCACTGCGCGAAGCTGCAACAGTGTGATCCTGTCTCTAGCAATCCTCAACGAGTCTCGGGTAACCATATCATGCTGCTCTAAGGTCTCAACTCTAGCACGAAGGGTCACAGTCTCCTACTCAGCAGATGTCAGTGCTATGCTACTGGTGCAGGTGGTGATACTATTGCTGGTGGTGATACTGGTGGTAATGGTGGTGAAGGCGATTTGGATCTCTTACGCGATGATGATGGTAATACCAATGGTGGTGGTGAAGATGGTGATGCTGCTAATGGTGATAGACGGATGAATGGTGGCTGAACAAATGATGTCAAAGCATTCTGAGTCTGGAGTGACTCAACAGTCTCAGCCAGATCCTTGTCTGATGAGTCATCCTCTTCTGGCTCGGAGTCAGGCGAAGCCGGCACATAATCTAGTGATAGCGGTGCGAAGCCGAAACATAATCTGGTGATAGAGGTGCAGATCCAACGGGTAGAGTGGTGTCCTCATCCTTAGAATCAGACAGAATAATAAATGAAATGAATAGTCTGGTACGTGACGTAACAAAAGTACGGGGTGTAGTCATAGTGCTGTGACAACCAAGGGTTTATATATATATCTTTTATATAAGGCAAGTTTAAAATGTACGTAAGGCAATGTAAACGCAAGTATAGGCAATGTAAGCATGTAGTGTTTATGCACATGAAATTTTTTATATGATGCATTGTTTATGTAATGGTTATAGTCTAAACCTAATATGCAACCTAGTTCTCTATAACCTTGGCTCTAGATACCAATTTGTAACACCTCTAAAATATATAGCAGCAGAAAGGTAATCGGGGGTATTACTTCATAATACATAAGCACAAAATATAAGAGAACGACCTCTATATGATTCGTTTAAAAGATATCCTCGTTGATACGATTAAAAATAATTAAGTTTTAACAAGTGGTCACATGAGTTTGCATCAAAAGAAAATCATAGTTATAATACAACGAGAATAATTTAGTGCAAGGAAAATCCATGAAAAATAGTCTTGATGTATGATGACTCCAACGCACTTCAATAACGCCATAAAGAGTTAAGCACCTGAGAAATACATGCTTATAAATGTCAACATAAAGTTGGTGAGTTCATAGGTTTAAGTATAAGGTTGGACCGCAAGATTTTAAGTAATTATTGCATGGTATACAATATTCAGAAAAGTGATTACGATTGCACTAAGCTCATGACACCAAAGCTAAACAAAGTATGTATGCAAATTCATTCAAGTAAAGTGCCCTCGTAAGTGTCCAACCTGAGGCCACCTAGCATTTCGACATGGTATACACTTCGTTGGCCATGCTAACATGATGGGGTGTCATTTTATACACTATTTCGGGGTCATTTAACCCCTTAAATCATGCAAATATGCCCAGATTATGTGCGTAATCATTTGTTTTCAAGTTTTTTAGCACTTGGATGACATTTGGAGGAAATAGACATGACTTGAGCTCATTTAGAGAAGAAACAGACAAGACTACAGACCTACACCAAATCTCTTGAAGAATCGTACTCACAGAGTATGGAGATGGCGTCACAAGCCTAAAGCGACGCCTTCGCGATCTATCTAGTGACGGCGTCAGGAAATTGAAGACGACGCCACGACGTAACCAACTCAAATTAGATCTAGAATATTCCATTGGTGATGGAGCCGCGACTATAATTGGACGCTGTCGCGGTGAATTCTCTATATATACTAAACCAAATTTAGGGTTTTATGTGTACAACTTTGTATAACTTTTGGGAGCCGAACCCCAAGTATTTTTTCATCTTTTAGGATGATTTTAGGGCCTCAAAACCCTATTGTAACTGACCTTAATTCATGTTTTAATCAAGTAAGATTATCTATCTT
>BQNB010137394.1:0-17857 GCA_026074375.1 Tanacetum coccineum
TATCTATTTTGGGACGTGAACAATTAATTTGGGACAAACAAAAAAGGAAACGTGGACTATAATTATGGGACGGAGGGAGTATTATTTATATATTTTATAAATAATAAACATTTTATTATTTATAATTATATTTTTATATATAATTATTATATGAAAAAAAGCACTACGTTTTCTCGGTTCGGTACGTTTTTTCGGTTTGGTATGTTTTTCGGTTCGGTCCGGTATGCGGTTCGTTAATAAAATTTTATACGCGACTTACAATAAAACAATAAATATTATACATACCACTTGTAGAAACACAAGCGAGGACTTAGACCGATAATCATACGCGACTTACAATAAAACATACGAATTACATTACAAAAGTCGATAAAAGTTTAAACAATAAAACATATGAATTACATTAGAAAAGCCATAAAAGTTTAAACAAGGAAGCACACGAATTACATTCCAAATGACAAACTACTCCAAACGAAGTTTTCCCATGTCACTGTAAACTTCATGAAGTAGTGTAGCAGATTTAGTGTGTGTTGTTCCGGATGCATATACATTTTCACTGTTGCCTCGAGTACCGTTATCTTTCCAAGCAAGTGCTTGCAGTTTGAGCACTCTACATTTCTTGAAGGTCTGAAGGATAGCTTTGGGGTATTGAAGGTCCTGGAGAATAGCTTGGAGGTTTGAAGGTCCTGGAGAATAAACTGGAGTCGATGAAGCTCCAGGAAAAATGATCAGTAGACGGACTCGTTCCTTTTTCCATAAAAAAATTCACATTCAAAGTAATTTTACCGAGGCTGTTAAAGAGTAAAGAAATCAATTTTTAACAACTAACCAGATTATTTGTATATTACACAAATAAAAAACATGTGATTGTTCACCTTGGATCATGGACATACATAGTATAGTTTACCACGGGTTTTAGGTTTATACGATTCTCGCAAAACTACATCTCTGACTCCACAACGACACGCAAAAGCTTCATATGGCACCATCAACACCAAAATAATAGTGTGATCTGTTGGTGGTTGTGATGGTAAGAATGTGTGTGATATGTTGGTGGTTGTGAAGATAATAACTACTTTTATGGTAAAAAGAGTGCTTGGCGGGAGTATTTAGCTGGAGTTTTTGGTAGGATTTTTTGGCAGGGATTTTTGGCGAGAGTTTTTGGTTCATCTGTTGAACATCTAATGTACAAAGATAGCATATTTGAAGAATACTAGTAATCTTAAGATCAAGCAAGAACAATAGTGAGATGTGGGTTGTGATGTTAGAGAAAACTTAGATGGAAAATGGATGAATGTATAAATGAAATGTATGGAAAAATGGAACAACCAACCCTCTCCAAGACTAGGAGAGGGTGTATAAATACTACAATGGGGGCCGGCCATGGGCTTGGTTGGGCCTCCCATGGGCCTTGGGCCGGACTAGATTACTAATCTAATCATGATACTAACTACGAGCTAAGACTTGTTACAACTTGGAAGTGACCGACACTTTTCGTGTTTCCAACAATATTGACTCATCCGTTGAACATCTAATGTACAACGATAGCATCTCGTCTCCTCCGTTGAACATCTAATGTACAACGATAACATATCGACTCATCCGTTAAACATCTAATGTACAACGATAACATATCGACTCATCCGTTAAACATCTAATTTACAACGATAACATACAGACTCATCCGTTAAACATTTAATGTACAACGCTAGCATATCGACTTATCCGTTGAACATCTAATGTACAACGATAGCATCTCGACTCATCCATTGAACATCTAATGTACAAAGATAGCATATCGACTCATCCGTTATACATTTGATGTACAACGATAGCATCTCGACTCCTCCGTTGAACATCTAATGTATAACAATAACATATCGACTCATCCGTTGAACATCTAATGTACACCGATAGCATCTCAACTCCTCCGTTGAACATCTAATGTACAAAGATAGCATATCGACTCATCCGTTGAACATCTAATGTACAACGATAGCATCTCGACTCCTTCGTTGAACATCTAATATACAACGATAACATATCGACTCATCCGTTAAACATCTAATGTACAACGATAACATATCGCCTCATCCGTTGAACATCTAATGTACAACGATAACATATCGACTCATCCGTTAAACATCTAATGTACAACGATAGCATATCGACTCGTCCGTTGAACATCTAATGTACAATGATAGCATCTCAACTCATCCATTGAACATCTAATGTACAATGATAGCATATCGACTCATCCATTGTACATCTAATGTACAATGATAGCATCTCGACACCTCCGTTGAACATCTAATGTACAACGATAACATATCGACTCATACGTTGAACATCTAATGTACCACGATAACATATCGACTCATCCGTTAAACATCTAATATACAACGATAGCATATCTACTCATCCGTTGAACATCTAATGTACAATGATAGCATCTCGACTCATCCGTTGAACATCTAATGTACAAAGATAGCATATCGACTCATCCGTTGTACATCTAATGTACAACGATAGTATCTCGACTCCTCTGTTAAACATCTAATGTACAACGATAACATATCCTCATGCATTAAACATCTAATGTACAACAATAGCATCTCGACTCATCCGTTGAATATCTAATATACAACGATAGCATCTCGGCTCATCCGAACTGAGAAACCAAACCGATCGGATCGTACAGGATCGAACCGATCGAATCGGACCGGACAGACCAGACCGGAACGAACCGAGAAACCGGACCGACCGGATAAAAAAGAACCGAAAAACTGGAATGTTTTTTTGTTAATATTTATATAATTATTATTTATAAAATATATAATTACATAAATAATAATTATAAATAAAAAATATATATTTTATAAAAAATAATTATATAATTATTTTTTATAAAATATATAATTTTTATTTATATTTATTATTTATATAATTATTATTTATAAAATATTTAATTATATAAATAATAATTATATAAAAAAGAAAAAATATTTAGTTAAAAAACTATCCCCGACGCAAATGTTAGTTGGGATAGTTTTAATCCACGTATCCCACCAAAAATTTTCATTGGCCCGCCATTTAGCTAAACGGCAAAATATATAAGTATCCCCGGCGACATGTCGCCGGGGAATGGCGCCGGGGATTTAATAAAGCACCAAAAGTAGATCTGGGTTAAACACTTAGGAAAAAAAACACAAACAAACACCATCACACCTCACCGACGATCGATTTGCGCAGCACCACCACAGCTCACCACCACTACAGCTCACCACCATCACCACAACTCACCACCATCACCCATCGCCACACATCACCACCACCACCACCTCTCACCACAGCTCACCACCACCATCACCACACTTGCATATGAGCACTATCAATTCAATAAGCTGAAATAGTAAGCCCTCCTCCTCCACCCTCTAAATGATGATTCTTCTTTTCTTAACCCTCTAAATGATGATTCTTCTCTTCTTTTTCTAACCCTCTAAACACACAAGTACTTTTAGCTCTAAAAGGTATGATTTTAGATTTTTTTTGATTTTTTTATTTTTGTAATAAGCTAAGCTGGTAATAAGCTTAGAAAAAGAAGCCCACTAATACTAATAAGTGCTTTTTTTAATAAGCTGTTTGGAATAAGCTGTGAAATAAGCACTTATGGATTGGAGTCTTTTGGATTAAGCTGTGGAATAAGCTGTGGAATAAGCTATAAGCTTATAATTGGAGTATTTTGGAATAAGCTGTCAATAAAGTAAGGGAACTTGTATTAAGTTTTTTTAGCAGTCTTTTGTACCCCGAGGACATGTCGTCAGGGAAAGTTTATGTTGTCGTTTTTTGTAAATTGATTAATTAAGAGTGTACATGTACAACCGAGACAATGGGGAGAGCGGAGGACAGCCTGAACACAAGTTGAGACCTTCTTCTCGAACTTACAAGAGACGAGACGCCGAGACTGATCTTTCATGTTGTCTTTGTTTGATAGGTATCGGATAACATAGTAATATCATTTTCATACCTAGTTTTCGTGTCTTCGTGATAGCTAGTAAGATTGCCTAGAAGATGTTTTAAAAGGAAAAAATGATTCCTTCATAATTATTTTACTAGTTTCAGGTAGAGGTGCACAAAAAAACCGGTTTTAAAAATCAGAACCGGTTTGAAACCGGAAAACCGAACCGGTCAACACCGGGTTGGACCAAACCGGTTTCGGTTTGCAGCCAAACCGGTTTGGGTTTTCTTGGTTTTGACCGGTTTGTATACCGGGTTTTCGAACAGGTTTGAAAAACCGATTTCCAAAAACCGGTTTCAACCCGAACCATTTTTTTTTAATTTAGCTTTTTTATTGTGAGAGGTCCCGTGAAGGAGAGTTTTCGATAGAGATGCGGTCAACGAGCTAAACTTCGGCAAAGAAATTTATTTTTTAGGAACAAATTCATTTTGCTCGGACAACAAAATTTATTTTGCGGCAACAAATTTATGTGGCGGATTTGGCTGAAATTCGTATGGTCACTCAGAAACAACCCAACGGGAAAGGCTCACCACTTTGTCGTGAGCTGTGTCACATTTTGGCCTTTCGGGGTCGTTTCGGGCCTCAAAAGAGCGTTTTTTTGTTTTATAAGTACGTTTTTGGGTAAAAGGAAGTATACATCATTTCTTCCCATGTCCTCATACTCTTTTTGACGAATCTTGTACTATACCAATGCTTGTCTATATCTTGTACCCATGCTTATCTTTATGGCAGTTTTTTTGGATCTTGTCCCCCCACATCACATGCTTATCTTCACATGCTTGTCTTTATGGCATTTTTTTATCTTGTCCCCCCACATGCTTATCTTATCTTCACATGCTTATTTTTATGGATCTTATCCCACCTTACTATTACTTATATCACAGTCTTTTACTATTTTATTTCATTATAAAATAGAGAGGTTGGTGTTTCAATTGCTATACACATTAAAAATCACAATCTAAGAAAAAAAAAATCTTCCAAAGCAAAAACAAATTTCTTTCATATGGCCAAGTGAATCCGCATTAATCCTCAGCTACCACCGGTGGTTGGTTCAAACAAGTGCCACCGGACAATTCTGAAATCATATCAACCAATCGAAACCCTTACGATTTTAGAAAGACTTACCCTTTAACTTAATGACCGAGAACATCTCGCAAAAAGCTCAATTGGAAGCATTGCTTCTTTCTTTATCGGTCGGTTCCAACACGACATTGAGGAATCATATAGAGCATCCGCATTGTGAAGCAAAGAAGGCACAGAAGAACCCGAATTCAGAAGCGGGGCAAACGTCTATGGCTCAAGATGGGAGTGTTTTCATGTACGGTCCGGATTATCTTCGTGAACAATTCGCGGGTTTGGTGATTCATCGAGCGTTACCATTCAACCACTTTGACCACGAGCAAACAATGAGGGTGTTCCAGAACACTATGCAACCAAGATACACTCATGTAAGTCGCTCTACTCTCAAACGTGATGCAATGAAACTATGGTTAGCGGCTAAACAAGAAATAATTGATAGTTTTGGTAATGTAAATGCTTGTGTCAACCTAACAACGGATGTATGGTCCGCTCCTCTTGGGGTGCCCAGTTCTTACATGGGTGTTACCGCACATTGGATTGAACCCGGTACTTGGCAAATGATGAAGCGGGTCATTTCATTCGAAGAGTTTTCGTCTCCTCACACGGGTGGAGCCTTGTTTAAAATGTTGAGAAAAGTCCTTACCAATTTTAACTTGGAAGATAAAGTTATGTCAATTACATTGGATAATGCTAGCAACAACACATCCTCCATGGATAAACTAAAATTAAAATACGAGCCACCAATGGGGGTAGATTTTATCATAGTCGTTGTGTTGCACACATCATTAACTTGGTTGTGCAAGCTGGTTTAGAGGGTCCTCGGATATTGTTGCAATAAGAGAGTCTTTTAAAGACAATGTTACAAGATATTTTCAATTCAAGAGTGCAAGTACCCGACAATCACTATGTTAATATTGTAAAGATGCAGAGAAACCTTGTTTACGACAAATTGGGCTGTTCCATCACGATGGAACTCCACTTAATCCTTGTTCTAAGTGGTTTGAAAACCACAAAATACTTTTGGCGTATTTTCATGAACGTTTTGGCCAATAAGAATAGGTGTAATCATTTTCTGACTAAAAATTGGGTTATTATTCAATCTTTAACCCAATTACTTAAAGTGTTTAACACTGCCACAGAAATTTTATCGGGGGTTTACTACCCAACATCTCCATTGGTACTTCAACAGATTTTCTTCATGAGTACGATATTAAGCGAATATCAACTTGAGGGGGGTATATTGTCATGTATGATTAAACCAATAAAGAAAAAACTTAGGAAGTATTTTCAACACATGCCACCGATAATTACTTATGCAACTGCTTTCAATCCATGTTTTTAATGTAAACGGGGTAGACTTTCTTATCGAGTCAATAAGTACGGATTTAGAGTTTTTTGATGATACTTTTGCATCTAAGTCAAAAAGTTATTTTAAAAAATCTTTGGAAGGTTTGTATAATCTTTATTATGCAAAATATGGTAACCCAACTCAATCATCTCAAACAAGTGGTGGGGCTACTTCATCGAAGGCGAGTGGCGGAAATAAGTATAGCCGTTTGCTAAACGGTTTAAAAGCACATACAAAAAAAAAGGCAAGGACTGATCCTACAATGTCTAGCGAATATGAGCGATATGTCAATTCGGATTTTGTCACACATCTTCATCCCAAAGAGTTTGCAAGTTTTGATGTCTTAGGTTTTTGGAAAGAAAAGGAAACAATGTTTCCCGTTCTATCCCGCATGGCCATGGATATAATAAGTGTACAAGCTTCTTCGGTAGCTTCTGAATCCGCATTTTCAACAAGTGGAAGGGTGTTGTCAATCCGAAGAACAAGACTCACTCTGGCGTCTTTAGAGATGTGCATGTGTTTGAAGGATCACTTGGACGCTAAAGAGCGTAAACAAGACAAATGCCCTCTTGAAACACCCTTAGACTTTGAAGAAGGTGTCTTTGATGACGAGGTGCAACAAAATGAAGCCATTCCACTATCCGATGAAGAAATTGCACTAGATGCTAGCAGCGAAGGCACTATGTCTCCGGGAGGACCACGGTATGATTATATGCTGAGCAGCGAAGCCAAAGATGATTACTAATTTTTGATTAGTATGTTGTATTTTTAATTCGCTTGCATTATGTTGTTGATGTTGTATTTTAAATTTCCTTGCATTGTGTTGTATTTCCTTTCCAATGTATTTCGTTTCTGATGTATTAGGGTTTTTATATTAAATAAAAGTTGAAGTTTATTCCGTTTATAGCGTACAAAACCACGAAAAAAAACCGGTCAAAACCGGTTTGGGTGGTTAACCGGTTCCAAACCGGTAGGACCGGTTCGACAAAAACCGCACCCCAAACCGGTTTCAAACAGAAACCGGTTTTTCCCAAACCGGTTTCAACTGGTTCGTTGACCGAAACAGGTTCCTGTTTGACTGAAACCGAACTGAACTGGTTAACCAGTTTGCGCACGTCTAGTTTCAGGACATGTAAGGTTGATGGATTTGTTCTACGTATAACTTAACTAGTTGATTACTCGATTGATTATTCTTATATGGAAGCGTAGGAACACCAGAACACATGGTGAACTGGACTAGCTTTAAATGGTCATTAATATATACACCCCTTTAGACTTGAGCTAAAAAGTTAACACAATGGTTGAGTGAAATTCATAGGTTTGAAATGTAATAGTTGAATACAAGTCATCATAAGTAATTGTGGGTTTAGGAAAATGAAATCTGAAATTTTAAGGAAAATGTTTACATTCTCTTTTGGTACATGTATTTTACTAGTTTAAAGGAAAATGAAATCTAAAATTATAAGGGAAAGTTTGATATAGAGACAGATTGGTTAATTGACTCAAATGAGCAACTAAAATGAGCAACTTCTTAACTTTTCTTCTCTATTTTTTTTCCACAGCCGACCACAGCCCGAGACAGTCCAAGACCAAGACTAGAGCCCGTTGACCAGAGGTCGTTTCCACAGCCTACCACAGCCTAAGACCAAGACTAGAGCCTGTTTCCACATTATGTTCTCGTTTGATATGTTATGTTATTTAAATATGCGTTTGGATATGTTATGTGTTTATAGTAATTACTTTTTTTATCCTTTTGGTATCCCCGGGGACACGTCGTCGGGGAATGTTTATAGTCATTACTTTATGTTATATAAGCCGTGAATTTGAAATGTATGTTATATATAGTTAGTGATATGTGTTTTCGTGGTATTAGTTTGAATTGAAATGAAATATAAGCCGTTTATGAATTGCGTTTAGTATTAGTTTGAATAAAAAATATAAGCCGTTTATGAATTGAAATGAAATATAAGCCGTTTATGAATTGCGTTTGGTATTAGTTTGAATAAGAAATAATGACCCAAAACTTTATCCTCATAAGACATAATGAGTCACTAGTTAACCGTTTATATAAGCTGTTTATGCTAATTAACCATTTATATAAGCTTCATAAGCTGTTAAACAGCTTATTCTGATAAGTTGTTTAACAGCTTATTCTGATAAGCTGCTAACAGCTTATTCTGATAAGCTGTTAACAGCTTATTCTGATAAGCTGTTTAACAACAGCTTACGCTGATATACATGTATGTTTTTTTCATTATAATAGAATTTAAATGTATGTTTGTAATGTGCGTTTGGTTATTTGCATTTGGATATGCGATTCGGTATTTGCGTTTGGATATGCATTTGGTATTTGTTTTATTGAATGTTTTAGGATTTTAATGATTAATTTCAGAAAATCTCCGTCTGAATTTTATCATCCTATAGAAAACCCGTCCGGAATTAATTTATTAAAAATTAATTTCAGAAAGTCCCCTATTTGGGACTGCTTTTTGAATGTTTTGTCTCATTTAGGATATGAATGCGTATAACTGGTTAACTATTTGAGATGATTTCGATAGTGTTTCTCCTTTACTCCTACGAATATGTCTTTAAACACATATTTGGGGAGTTGAGGGGAAATGCTGCCGAAATTTTCTCAAATAGTAAATCGGTTATACGCATTCATATATGAGACGAATCATTCAAAGAGTGGGTTAGGATTTCCTTCCATAGTTGCACTAGGTGAACAAAACAAAACTCCGTATTCCTCGGTTTTGAATGGAGTTTAATTAAGTTGAATTTTAATAACTAATTGTATCATTAAAACGCAGTTATGGTAATTGATAAGAGTTGGACCTGTTTAGGGCGTAGTGAAAAAGCATTTTATACTGGTCTTAAGAAATTCGTCGAGCATTGCAAGCCGTTAGTGAATAGTTCCAAAAATATAAAATGTCCATGCAAGTCTTGTCGTAATGTATCTTGGGTAGCCATCAAGAACCTTTCACACCACATTACGAATAATGGGTGGGACCCAAGTTATAAAACATGGACTCACCAAGGTGAACCGAATCTTCCTCCGCTAGTAATACATAACACAACACAACCTTCGATGAGTGACATGACAGCGTACCTTAATGATGTAGCTGTTGTTTATTATAGTGAATAAGAAGATTGATCTTGAGTTGTAACTTGTAAACGACAATTATTTGAATGAATGAAATTGTTATGGATTGTTTAAATGTGTATATTTATTTGGATGTGTATGTATTTGGATGTGTGCATGCTTATATTATTTTGTTCATGAATTTCTATATGTTATTCTACATGTACTTGTATAGATGTCAGCAGATGTAGCACGGGGTCACATCGGTAACGGTGGCGGTGATGATTGTTCCCCTCCACGTCAGATACCCACCGGTTGCCGAGGTAAGAATTTATGGATTATTGTAATATAATCATAAACTTGATACATTGAAATTGATTGCCTTGAATTATGTCATTATCACTCACTTGATTTTGTAGGCAAGGGCACCCGAAAACCTAACAGGGGAGGCAAGAAAGCCGGTAGACTCGATACCAGCAGGCAAACCAGGAACCTCGGGTTAAGGAGGATTATGGATCAATGAGGCCCGCAGAAGATCCGGTTTGAGTTCGGCGATAGAGGCACGCTAATGCCTCTCGGTGACCACACGGCTCATTGGAGTAACCTCCTCAGGGAGATCGTCATGGAGATCCTGATAGCAAGGGAAGCGCTTTGACACCAGTATCCGGCATTTTGTTGCAGATATCAAGAAATGTTCGATTAGGGTTGGCTGCGATGGGTTTTAATCCGTCGGCATCCTTAGTCAGTCTTATCAGCATGTGGCCGATGATATGACAACATACAATCTGCCTCCGTGTTATGTTTATGAAAAGAGAGTTATTTAATGCTGATGTTGTTAATTCCTGGCCCTAAATCCCCAGGTAAGGACATTGATATATACTTGAGGCCTTTGATTGATGACCTAAAGGATTATGGGCAAGCCAGGTGTCTGAGGGACTATAGCGTTGCTACAGGCCCTTAAGTTCAATATGAGAGCGATGGTTTTATGGACCATCAATGATTTTCCTGCTCGAAGTAGTTTGTCTGGGTGGAGTGGGCAAGGTTACAGGGCATGCCCTACATGTAATAAAGACACTCCATCTGTGCGTGTGTTAGGCAAAATCAGGGCTTATGTTGGAACATGACGATTCTTAAAGGAAGCCCCATAAATGGAGGAGGTCACTTGAATTCAATGGTGAACCAAAACAGAGATCCATCTTCCTAGGGAATTTATCCGAGATGCAATTCATGAATCAACTTGCTAGATATGCCACGGCGTTAGTGAATGTGTAACATCTGAGGTTTGGGGGGTGTGAAGATAAAACGCACTTTTGTTCTTGTCGAGCTGAACTGGACATAAACGATCTATTTTACGAGCTTGAGTATTGGTCTTTTCTTACACTAAAACACAATTTAGATGTCATGCATATTGAAAAGAATGTGTTGGAGAGTATCTTGAACACTTTGTTAATGAATGACAAATCTAAAGACACCGCCAAGGCAAGACAAGACTTGAAAAGTCTGGGCATTCGAAGTGGCTTGTGGCTCGGCCAAAACAAAAACGGGAAGTGCTCGAAGCCTCAGGCTGCGTATTCTTTCAAACCAGAGGACAGAAAAAAGTTTTGTCAGTTCATCAAAGGAGTTAAACTACCAGATGGGTTCGGATCCAACTTCAAGCACAAAGTCACCGATAATGATACCAATATAACAGGCCTGAAGTCTCATGACTGTCATATAATGATAAAGTTTACTTCCTTACGGACCTTCCGCAATATTGCCCCCAGACGTTGCAAAACCACTAATCGAGCTATGTTTATTCTTTAAGCAAATCTGCTCTCAAACTTTGATGGTGGATGACATGTTGAAAGCTCAGAGCAAGGTGATCGATATTTTGTGCAATCTCGAGCTCATATATCCTCCTGCTTTCTTTGACATTATGATTCACTTGGTTATCCATTTACCTCTAGAGGCTATTTTCGGCGGGCCTATTCGCCCCCGGTGGATGTATCCATTTGAAAGATATATGAAAAAGCTAAAAAATTATGTACGAAATAAAGCTAAGCCGGAAGGTTCGATTGCGGAGGGTTATGTTGCAGAAGAAGCATTGACTTTTAGCTCTCATTATTTTTGGGATGTTACCACGAAATTTAATCGTCCCGACCGTAATGTGGATTGCCCTCCTCAGTAGTCAGTTTCAGGTGTTCAAATCACTAGGTAAATCGATTGGTTTACGGTCGGTTATTCGTATTGATCACCAAGAATTGAAGAAAGTGATATGGTATGTACTTCACAACAGTCCTGAAATAGACACGTACCGGGCCAAGTTCAAGAGGTACGTGCTTTTATTTTGAAACTTCTTTTTCTTAACTTATCTTTTCGACGACTTATTCTAACACCATGAACATTTTTCAGTGAATTTCCTGACAACGACATGAAAGAAGCATTCCCCGGTTGGTTTGGGAAGCAGGTAAACTTAGAATTATTGTGTGTATTTAACTGTAAAAAATAACGACATCATATTTTGTGTTCTCTATCTAATCATATCTTCTTCATAGATCCGTCAACGTCACGTAGACAATGACCCAGGTGTTAGGAGAAAAGCTGCGGTGTTAATCGCTTTGGCTTTGTGGGACCATCACAAACTCCAATCTCAGTCAAAAACTCTTGCGTAGTCAACGGTGTTGTAGGTTTGTCGCGTGCACACAGCCGCGGATGACGTCGCCACAACTCAAAACAGCGGCATTTGTTCGCCTGGTCCGGACGGAGAAATGTATTATGGTCAGCTTGAACAAATCCTCGAGTTTTCGTATTTGTCGTTCAAAACTGTGTTGTTTCGAGTTAAGTGGTTCGACACTAAGCAACAAAGGACGTATGAAAAATCTTGTCATTAGAAACACATAAACAAATCCAAGCTAATGGTGAGGCGTTTAAAAATGATCAATACATTCTCGCAACACAAGTCAAACAATGCTTCTACCTTGAAGATATGTCCAGACGACCACTCGGTTGGAAGGTCGTCGAACATGTTAGTCATAAAAAGTTTTCGATCGGGGGTGTCATTGTGGTAGAGGACGACCCTGATGTTATACATGTCGACAACTCATCTGATCTCGCACTTTCTACAGTTGAATGGACTTGGTAAAATTGCGGCCTTGCCTATAGATGGTCATCAATACATGTTGACGCACCACCAGATATCTTGATGTTGTTGATGAAGACGATGATATTATGATGAGGAAGACCCTATTACTCTATTAGCAGGTTTCTGATTGATGAAGAACCACGAGCTGAAGAAATCTACATTGAATGATACAACTCAATTTTTGCAAATCAAGAGTTACCTTCCTTAGGGGGAGATTGTTAGAAACAAAGAAGTCTCGGTCACTAGTAGTTATTTAGCATTTACTAGCTCGTTAATTAATGATGTTTAATGTAATCGGGCCGACAAAGAAAAAGCGCTAGAAAGTGAATAGCAAATTGAAAAATGGAATATTTTTTAAGCATTCTCATTTTAAAATTGATTCTTATTTAGCATGAAATAAAAAATATCTTTTTTAAATAATAACGAGTTGGAAAGTGACCCGCGCGTTGCGGCGGGAGCAAACATGTTAGTGCAACGGATAGGCAAAACGTACATAGCAGGAAACATTTCTTCACTACGGGGTGTATTTTTTTTCTTGTTCATGAAATCAATAACATATAAAACTCTATCTACATGAAGTTGTGTATAAACCTCACTATATCGTTCATTTCTACTCACCAAGAAAAGCGTATGACTTAACCATACACTTAAGCAATTAGTTAAAAAATGTATCGATACAATGTTTGAGAAACTAAAGCCTTATTTGTATTACATATTTTTTGCAATTTGCTACTGCTAGCTAGTTTTGAATGTTATCGCTAAGGCTGCACTTAAACCAAGGCATGAATCATTATACTTCTGCCATGAACCGGAACCTCATTGGCGCCCTTGTTATTGCTTCTTTCGCTCTTCTCTTTGAAAGGTCACCTATGTTTGTAAGTTTATGATATGTCACCTCGTTTGGTAGTTTATGATAACATTGAAACAAGGAAATTAAAGTGAGTTACTTAGAACTCCAAACAACTAAAGTTATGATAAGAAGTTATGACATTATAAATAAAAATATGTTGAGAAGGAAAACTTGCCTGATAGTGAAGCAAAATTGGCAGTTCTTCCTCATTTTTAGCACCAAATATGATTAAGAAGTCCTGTTCCAAAATGACGAACAAACTTACTTTGGCTTTCATAGTTGAATGCAACAATACTAACCCAAAAGGCCAAAAAAAACGGCTATACTATTTGACATTCAAAAATATGTAATAATTAGAGGGCATATGTCATACACGGTTCATGACGCACGTCGGTAACAATTAAAAAAACCGGAAAAAGAGAAAAAAAATTAAAGCAAAACTTATACATAAATAAATGAACATCTGATAGCCAACGGCTTATTTGTTAGGGCTATTTTCGGGTGGGGGTGACATTTTACAGGTTTAGTTACTCTACGGTGATTTTCGTTAAGCTAACCAATATATTATACATTGGCGGTTCCTTCGTTAAGCTAACCGACATGCTAATATTATTCTGAGTGGCTATATTCAGCTATAAAAGCAATTGGAAAGCAATGATCAGTATAAAAGTGGGCAACCATAAAATAGTTTGCAGGATTTATAAAGCAACAGTTAATGGTATATCTTCGCCAAAATGTTGCTAATAACCATAACACATTCTGTACATTATGTCCTGGATATATGCTGACCAAAAAGCTAGTATGAATAAGCATACCAATAACACATTAAACATTTTTTCTAGATCAAAGCAATACAATATGTACTAAATGACACTCACCTTGAACTACAACGTTGATGAATTTCATATGGTCAATGTTTTTTTTGTATCAGGCCGCAAAAGAGTACCTTCAGAACACACTCGTCCGTGATCGCCATGAACAACCTCGCGCGTCTGAAAATACAGAAAATTGATGGACGATTGTGATAGAATAGATACTTAAAAAGAAGAATATTCGAAATACCTGACAATGTGTAAAGCGAAGTTTATGTCGGTTGTTGAAATCTTATCAGGGATCTTAGTTTGCGCGGCGCCATTGGTCTCTTGGCTGCCTGAATCGAACAAATTAAGCCTTTTGGGTGAATCTTTTTATCGATCCCAAGTCTTGGTTTTGACTCAGGAAGAAGATAATTAAACCTGAAAATTTCTGTCTTGAGATTTTGTGGGTAGAGAAGATGATTCATTGTGCCAACACGTGTCATGTGGATTTGAGGATTAAGCTGTGGAATTTTCTAGGTAAGTAATGTATCATGAGGCGGTAGAAGCCCAGCAACAAAATAAGGCTACACTAAGTGGACAAAAGTAAGCCCAAATGGAAAACGGTAGCCCATGTGGCACCGACCATACCGGAGCCATGATGTCCGCAAATCTATAACCCATAAATAGCCAATTCAAAAAAGAACTCATCCAATGCAAGATGCAGCATTCCTTTTTCTGGTAAATTCAAAATTTAAGTCTTTTAGTATTAATTTTAGTCAGCCGGTTGATTAGAAGTTAAGTATATCTATGTAGTTGACTTGAAAGTTTTTGTGGTTTTGAAATAAAAGTGTGTTATATGTCAAAGTGAAAGTCAACAAAAGTCAACGAAAAAGTCAGACTTCCATTTTATCAATTAAGACGATTATACGCAAACAACACCTATCACTATTAGCCTAGTTGCTTCAACCACTTGCAGCATCACGGATCCCGTTCAGAGTACCTTATGAGCCTTGCCATAATACCTATTTATATATGAACTCTGCAACATAAAGTCATATGGTATATCAGATGATAAAAATCTAACGGTAAATAGGTAAAGCATTTTAATATGATGAATGAAAATTAATCAAACCTTCAGCATAATTGTGTTATCGGGTGCCTGAAGGGGATAAAATTTGTAAAACCTCATTTATTGAGTCTAATTTCTCTTGACTCAGTTCCTCTAGAGCTTGTTTACGCTTCTGCCTAGCCTACATGATATCAAAATACAAAACTAAAACCAAGCATTGAGTAGGTATATAAACCAAATATGTCACGTCAATAAACAATTAGCTACCTCCCGATTAGCTCTCTTTCTTTCTTGGACACTTTTCTTCAGAAATTCCTGTATAAAAATAACTATTAAATGTATACATAGAGGGAGGATTTGGATGTGTGTTCATAACAACGGAAGAAACATTGTCTCGCGATCTGATTAAGTTTTATTGTACCTTGAACGCATCTTTCTGATCTTCAGATAACTCCTCCTCCGCAATGATATTATTGGTATATTCCTATAATAGATTCAAAGTATTATCAAAACACCATTCTTCTATTTGGTTTACACTAACATAGATGAAAAACCGAAAAATAGATGATTATGGGCTTATGGCTTACCTCAACCTTGTCAACCTCCCGATCAAATCCACAGTAAACCTATAGAATTTGTACGGAAATAGATAAAGAAAATCAGTGCTAACCCGAGTGAAAAAGTTGTTATATGAATAAGTTATAAGTTATGGTATATACTCGTTGATGGCAAGTTTAAAGGGTGACTTACAGGCGGTTCCGCTGGATAGAGTAATTCCACAATAGTACTCTCTTCTGTCCCATCTTACGCAAAGGGGTTATAAAAATCTGAAAGAATATATATACATTTATTCTATGTTAATCAACCAATGGCCATACAACCTAGCAAGCTATATTACAACATTATGACAAATGTAAATGCTCATTTGATCGCTAAACCACCCAGGCACCCAAAAAAGTAACCCAACAGTTTATAAAAACCACCCAAATCCTCTCATGTTCATTTGAACATGAGAGGTAATGTTGTGCTTTAAGTGATTGTATATTTGATTATCTATACTACTATATAAAGCATTTATAATGTGAGACCCATTAAAAATTAAGATAAGGAGGTGCAATCTTGACCATTCATCTCATTTTTGGGAATCACATCAAAAAGTGACATGTGTCACCTTTTGATTAAAAAATCACCTTTATTTTCAAATTGAAATATCTTTTTATCAATTTAATTTTATTATGATCTAATTTCACCATATTTTTTAAAATTTTGTGCTCTTTAATTCAACATACATTTTGTTATATTTTATAATTTTTTTGTTTTTAACATTTTTAGTGAGTTTATTTTATGTTGATTTATATTTTTTACAACTTTAACCTTAATTAAATATAAACTTGATACGTTAAAACTATATACTTTCGGAGAGTGTGTTGTCTCTTTACATGCGAGAATGATGATGTTAATATGGTGTTGCGGGAAAGCTACGGAAAACCCAAACGAACACATACTAAGCGGGTAGAAAATTGCGTAAAAAGTTGAGTTAGTAAATTTTCTATTACCGCCGCTATGCGCGGGTAACCAACTAGTTTTAATCAAATGTACAATCAATTAAAGCACAACATTACCTCTTATGTTCAAATGAACATGAGAGGATCTTTTTCCATTTTAAAAAAAGAAAACTGAAATTAGCCAAACCCCTAATTTATCACAAAACCTTAATTTCATAAAAGTTGTAAAATTGTTAATTCTTAAACTTAAAAGAAACTTTTTCTAATTTGGTACCTTACTTTAGTGTTTCTTGATTTTGTACAGA
Source organism: Tanacetum coccineum (assembly GCA_026074375.1). Lineage (NCBI taxonomy): Eukaryota > Viridiplantae > Streptophyta > Magnoliopsida > Asterales > Asteraceae > Tanacetum > Tanacetum coccineum. The sequence continues at coordinate 17,176 of BQNB010137394.1, forward strand.
CTCCTGCTTCATCATCATGATAAGCTGATAAACCCTGTCCAAAAAAAATGATAGCTGATAATCGGTGAGAATTCTAGAAAGTTAATATAAACCTACATATCTCTATGTATTTAAACCGTATACCTTTTTTTTGCATGTGTCGTTTGGGTGAAGATGATCCACCATCTCTTGATTATAATCCGATTATGGGAGGGGTGACTTTTTGGGGCGGTCAAGATGATAAGCGAAGGAAGAGAATGGGGGCGGTGGACTACTGTTACTTGGGGCGGTGAAGATGATAAGGAAGTAACAGATGATCACCTCACCAAGAAGAAACTGGGTTTGTCTGGAACTTTCATGAGAAAAGTATGGGATGTTATCGCACTGGAAGAGGCGGTGGATACGGTGGACTAAACACGGGCCAAGAAAGAGCCAAAAATATGGACTGAAGAAGCCCACATAATACCGGCAGCCCAAATACGCACCGACCATTTATGAATTGTTATATAGGGTAATATTGTTGATGCTTACTTGTAACACGATATAAAAGAATATTTTCAATATATTATTACTTTCGACCAGAATGAAGTTAAAGTTTGGTACTTAGGTATCGATCTTGTATTTAAGTTTGGGTTGTTGAATCTTTATTGGTGTTGCACGGAATATAATTAAGTTTTTATATTTTTTTAGCTGTAAATTTTCA
>BQNB010137395.1:2936-17857 GCA_026074375.1 Tanacetum coccineum
TAAATTCAGAGGTACAAGCACCATAGAAAATACCACAGGAACTAATGAGCCCTTAGGAACTATCGATATCTTGGTAAAATTTGGGACGTTAGAATTTCTGTGTAATTTTGTTATTAAAATGGCTGATGATGTTATAATTTTAGGAAGACTATTCCTTGAATCAACTCGTGCCCAAATCGATGTGTTCAACGAAGAAATTTCATTCAAAATAGGCAGTGAAAAAATTAAATTTAACATAAATTCTCACCAATGCATCGAGAAAATTTACATGGTAGACATTGGACAAGAGGATGAAACCTTTAATCCTCTTGAAATTAGAATTGACTTATTCTGTTATAAATCCCCTGCATGCTTAGAATTTGAACAAAGAACTAGGTCCTATGGCACTCCTAACCCACAGGATGAAATAGCAGAACCAATTAGTTTTTCACCAGATAGAAGAGGATTAGTTAAGAGACGAAATGTATACAAACCCGTTCATGTAACCTATGATGATGGAAGTGTTGAAGATTGTGAGATGTGGCCGACATGTGACATTGAGTTAAAATTCTGCTTTGGATATAATGAAGTATTCGGGGTAATCAAGCAGGGGTCACTTAGGATGTGGATATGTTTTCGCGATCATGAAAGACGAACAATGAAAGGGAGTTACATAGGATTTGCTGACTTTCTTCAAGTTCGTTATGGACAACAAAATATCGATGATACAACACGGGAACGAATGTATTACGAATGGGTATCCCAAACTATGAGTTTAATAAACATCGGACCCTTACATCGACAACCTTGAACGATCATTACCCTGACAACACAAACGATCTAGTACTAACACCACATGGACATCAGGAACATGGAGAAAATAATCCGCAACCTATAAGGCTACGTCCATGCAATTATTTATTTGAGGAATGGCTGAAAATCAGGATAGGGCATAACAACCTACATGAATCCGACCACGAATTTATATTTAACGAATGGATTCTTGATAGTTACGATGTTAACGAAGAATATGTAAGGGAGATTGGTAACCCATATTCCAGGAGATTTAACGAATATAACAGAATGTTCAATAATGAGATTGAACATTTATCATATGAGTACATTTTAAGAATAGGAAAGAAAGGGTATGTTCTGGACGATGTATGGGAAAAATGTCAACAAAACTACAAGAAAACCAATGAAGCATGGCACGACGAGGGATACGAGGAGGACGGAATGTGGCGAAGTGGAGACGAGAAGACCGACTACGATCGCCCCTATGTTAACGTTAACATTTTTGAAGTAAAAAAATATTCTTTTAAAAAAGGACGTAGGTTTATATGCATTACTGATCGTGATGACGAAGCCCTACCATTAGGGCATATGAATGGAGCACGATTTAAAGCTATAATTAGGAAAGAGCAAGAGGGCAATAAGTATGTTCGCGAAGTAACATAGAAGGGGCATGAATCTAACTTAAAGACTCATTAATAAACAAAAGTGCTTGTTGGGAGACAACCCGTCCTATATTTAATGACATTTCCTTTTTGCATTAGTTGGTTTGCATGTTTCTAACTTTATTTTGCAGAATCCATAAGCTACGAGGCAAACATCGAGACCGGCTCGACTCATAATCATGTGGTAACCTTGCTGAATCTGCAGTAGTTACGGCGTAACAAATTTAGTTTATGCCGTAACCACTGTAGTTACGACGTAAACCATTTCATGGTTAGCCGTAACACCTTAAAACTTAAAAATTTTACTACTTGATTACGACGTAACTACTAAGGTTACGCCGTAACCTCCTTTTGAAATTTAAAAAACTTAAGTTTTAAACATGTCTAAACCTTGTGTACGTAAATGGACTTTGTGGGTATGTTCTCTGGAAGCCCTCACAAGACTAAACTCGTCCATTTGGGCCACCAAGTGGTTTAAAAGGCTTGTTGCATATGCTAAATACAACCATGATTCATACGAAAGTGAGTTAGGTTTGTATTTCATGTACACTTCATAATTCTTGTAGAATGATTTTATGCTTTGGTTTGTTTTTGTGATCACAGGGCATAAAGAGCTTGCGAGAAGACGAAAAAAATCTAAAGATTTCTGCCAAATTTCAAATCTTGAAGCAATGCTCAGGGAGTTTCTTGTCTTAATTCTACTCTTTCCTTTTTATTTCATTTCCTTAATGTACAATAGGGACATTGTACAAATCAAGTAGGGGGATGGGAGTAGAATTAATACTTGACGTATGTTTTGCCTCTGATTTTCTAGTTTTCTTTGAAAATTATGCCATTTTTAAAATTTTTTGACAAATTTTTCTTAAATAACTAGAATTAATCTTTTTCGAATGCACATTACCCTTTATTATACTTGGTGAGATTTATGCCTAATATTCCATTTCCATCATATTACTCAAAAATCCACCAAAATATTGAGTGTGTCGGTAGTATTGTAGACTTTAGAACTTAGCATGTACATCATTTTGAGACCTAATTGATTAGCAGGAATAGATAGTTCAAGAAGGAAACACTTAGGAAATCACCTAAATAGCATATATGTGTGTTTATCGACTTGTTACACTGACTTGTCAACCTCCCGTGATAAACCCTTTTGTTGCACTAATTATTAGTTTAAGATACCCCTAGATCATCCATGTTGACCCAATCTATGTTTTCACCCTACTCTATATGTTTCGTTACACCACTTTACCTTAGCCTACCCTGTAGTCTTTATTTTCTTTGTGTTGAAATTTCTAGCTACTTAAGTCCATGGTTCGGGGGGGAATGGGAACGAAGATTATATGTATTCGTGGAAGACCAATCAGTTATTATCTATAAAGACCCCCCTGTATCACCACTTTTGACATTGTTTATCTCAAGTGGGGGGATGTGCGTATAATATCGGATGTTGCAGGGGCAATAATTAAAGATATAAACTTTTGTAACATTTGCATATTTTTCATGAAGAAAGTAAAGAAAATAGGGTGAAACAAAAAGCCACCCATGTGTTAAAAAATGTAAAGTTGGTGCAAAATAAAAAAATAAAAAATGGAGCTAGTAGCTCATTATTGCACCAAGACATCTCAATAATTATAAAAAATGGAGCTAGTAGCCCATTATTATACCAAGTCATACCAATACTTATGAAGAATGGAGCTAGTAGCCCATTAATTGATGATCGGATTTTCGGACATAAACTCTTTGACCTATGGATGGACAGTGGCTAGTTATGACAACCTTAGATTACTTTAGACTATTTGTTTTGTGTTTTTATATTAACAACCATTAAATGTGTATCCCATGTCTATCCTAACCCCTTTATCACCCTTAAAACCATAGTACCCTTATTGCCTTCGATAATTATTTAGACCTTAATTCTAACTGGTGCATATTTGTGTACTTTCCAAGCTTATGATAGAATACATGCTACGACTGTGCAATTGGGCGATCACCCTGAAAATGAAACACTTAGACTAGTGGAGAGCTGAGTGACTTTTTATCCCCTTTTCGTTAGTTGTTCAGCTTTGATATTTTTTAGCATAAGAGTTTTATAAATTCATTTCTTGAAGTTATTCTTGAGAAATCTTTTTATGAAATATTCTAACATGTTCTACTTGAGGGCAAGCAGAAGTCAAGTGGGGGGATATTTGATAACATTAAATATTTAATACTTTTTGGTGGCAAAATACCCCATATATTACCTGAAAATGTTTCACTAACACTCGAAAACGAGATATTTTCTATCATTTTGTAGTTTTCAGGTGAAATGCAGGAAAGTGACAAGAAACAAGGGAAAAAGGACTCAAAGTGTAAATATTTGAAGAATGTTATGACGCAACAACAAATATGGTTACGTCGTAACATATATTAAGCAAGTATGAAGATCAAGGACAACTTTACGACGCGACACCATATCTAGTTACACCATAAACATGAATTTGGAAGGAAATCTTACCATAGATAGAGTTACGGCGTAACACCCTATATGGTTACGCCGTAACCATGAAGATCCACAAATATGGAAGGAATATCACGTACTTATGGACATTGTTTGAAGGTTACAGCGTAACACCATATCTGGTTACGCCGTAACAACTGCTTAAATATGGAATGTCGTGTAAGAAGGTTACGGCGTAACACATTTATAAGTTACGCCGTAACAGGGTCGATACCTATAAATAGAGGCCTCATTCAAGCTATTCCAACATCACTTCCTCCACAGTCAATTGGAGAGGCGACAAAGGCTTCTAACCTTTAAAGAATTCCACCTAGAGTCCAAGGAAGATCACACTTTACATACTTTTTGTATTTAATCGTTAAAATACAAATACTGTAAGAATTTTGAGCATTCAATCTCTGATTACTTTTATTTCTTGTTGTGTTTCTGTTACCATGAGCGGCTAAGCACTTAAAGTGTTGGCCTAGTTATGAAATTACTGTTATTATGATGTTTGTTTCCTATTAGATTATGGTTTCGTTAGATATTCCTTGACTATCGTGTAACCCTGGGTTTTGGTAGTACGGGTGATTTGGACCTTACTTGCCCCATTATTAGATTATGCAGTCAATATGGGATCCGTCGGGTACTAGGGAGGATCTATGACTCTGACCCCTAGTATAGGAACTAACCGGTCTCCGCACTTATCACTTAATATATTTAAAAAGCATAGGAACTCTTTCAGAGAGGGTTAATAATCTTTATAGGTTATTAGATATGTTTTGGGAATAGTTAGGATTAATCACTACAACCTGGATATCCTACCTCCTATACGATTTAGTTTGAGTCAGAATTACGGGAAGTATAGGATAGACTGCATATGCATATTTAAGTCTATCGACCTTTGAAACCGCTAATGAAACCATAGTTTAACATTACACAAGAAAACATTTTCATAACAATAGTAATGAAGTAACTAGGTTTGCACGTTTTCTCTCCTAATATCTCTAACTCTTTTAATTTTTAGTAATTTATTTTATTGTTATTTTTTTCAAATCAATTCAAACCACTTTTAAAACGTGACATTTCAAATTAGAACTAATTACAACTTAGCTCTTGGGACGACCTCGGATTTACCATTCTATACTACCCACGATCGGGTTCTCTGACTGTTACTGCGTTTTCAGGTAGATCGAGTTTTATAAATTTAAAACTTGGTAAAAATATATTTTAAAATAAAATACGCATCAGAGTTAATCCATGTAGGGTCGGTCAAATTCTTGGTTCCATTGTGCTCACAGTCAGGGCGTAGATGCACATTTCACCATCGGTTCGCAACTAATTTCTTGTCAAAACTGGTCGTAAGGGTTCTCCTATCACTTGTTCCAAGGGGCGATCCTTAGTCTACTGGTAGTCATGCTTGTACGGTTGATAAAATGTATGCATGTTCGATGGATCCACATATTGTAAAGATGATGATTCAGAAGAACTTATGGATGGTGGAGCAAATGGGTTCTCGAATACATCTCCATCAATCATTGCATTAGGAAAATTATCAGCAACTATTTCGGGTTGGAGTGGAGCTTGATTATCTTTTTGCTGAACATGTTGTTCTTGTGGTAGCTCATCAACATCCTATGAAGTGTTTAGAATATTTGCAGCTTAAGAGGATGAATTTGTTGGTGTCGATGCGAGGTCTGCTGTTGTTGTAGATGTCGTTGGAGTCTGAAGAACTCGAGGAGCTGAAGTAGCAGGAGCAGTTCTTAGAGCAACTGACTGTTGACCACCACTATAATCATCATACATAGCTTCGAACAGTAAATCCAATTCACATTCAGTTGGTTTTTGAGATGTTATTGTTGATGGAGCACAAGTAAGATCGAGTCCTGAACTGATTTGTCCAGAAGTCATGCTTTGAAGCCCGGGTTTTGAACTGCGTTCTTCAAAATCCATAGCTGAAAGCTTATCAAATGTCACTTACATCGTCTCTATGATTTTCTTTGTCCTTCGGTTGTATACTCTATAAGCACATGAATTAGCATAATAACCAATGAAAAAACCAATGTCACCTTTTGCACCAAGTTTCCCAATGTCTTCATGACCATTCTTAGGATAACAGAGAGCCTCGAATACATAAATAAAGGAGATATCCGCTTTTCTGCCGTTAATAACCCTTGTATATATCCCCATTGAAGATCACCATAACCCAAAATAGTAGCAATATGATCATTTCCAAAGCGGATGGTTCCTAAGAACTTCCAGACAAAGTTTATTAGAACCTTCAGATTTCATGTCATATGCTTTGAGCACCCCGAGTCGACGCACCATAAACAAATTTAGACGACCTGTCCAAGAAAAAGTAGAATTTGAAAACCGTTTGCTTGTAGGTTCCTGAGGGTTAGAAGTACATGCATTGTCACCTATAGAGCAGTCAGATTGACTGGAAATATTTTAGTTGGTGACCACCTATGGCAAATTTTAGGTTTGCTAGGCTTAGGTGAAGCAAGTCTTTCTTTGGTTCCTACCTTCTTAGGTTTTTTGACTTTTAGCTTATGTTTCTTTTGATTTGCAACATTTGAAATATTTGCACTTTGGTTAGCATCACGAGAATTCATAGCATTAACATAATTAAGCACACAGACATCATGATTAGCAATAATTAAACATTGCTTACACATAGCACAAACAACTTCAAATTTATCATTTCGAATAGCAAGATTAAAGTTATTAAATTCATATGACATATGTTTCTTATTCTTAGTAAGCAGTAAATTCCTATGGTGTTCTTCTACTTCAACATCTTTATTCATGATGCAACTACTCTTAGACGCAGAGGAGACCCTATCATTCTTTGTATTGCTCCTAGGCTATAACAACCCACAATTTTCATCAATGTAATTATCCATCTATTAAATTAGATGTACTATAATATCCACCTATTAAATTAGATGCACTTTATATACCACCTTTTTACAGGGAAATTTTTGCTTTATCTCATTATGCAATGTAACTTGCATCTCTAAAGTAAACGAGCTCACGCAACCTCCAGCAATGCCATATATATCTATGTTTATATCATGTAAACATCCTAATATGTCAAGTCTATATCTTAATATCATTTTACCAAGTACATTCTCCATTTAACGTACTTTTCAACACATTATTTCAATAAAAGCATTAAACGTTAACGTTTACATCAAAACCCTAATTATATGTAATGTATACATATAAAATGAATGTGCAAGCCTTCAAACATGTGTACAAGTGTACAATGCACCACATTTGAATATCTTTTCCCTCCTAAATCAAGTTACAACTTTCTAAAGCACAATGTACAAGCTAATCATGCCTAAAAACCTAATTAGGTCATTTAAGCTCCTAAATCATGTTTAAACTTTACCACCACTTTAGCACAAGGTACAAACACTTAATGCATGACTTCTAAACCCTAAACCTAATCCCTAAATCATTCTAAAACCTAATCTAAAACCCTAAACCTTAAACGAAACCCTAAAACCCTAATTTCACTTTAAACCTAAAACTAAACCCTAAACCTTAAAACTAAGCCCTAAACCTTAATCCTAAACCCTAAACCTTAATCCTAACACTAATCCTAAACCCTAAACTATCTTAAACCCTAACCCTAACATGAATTAAAACCCTAAAACCCTAACCCGAAATCAAACCAACCTGTCACCCCTTTTTCTTTCATTTTGACCCATTTTAAACCTAAGCTAGCACCCTAGCACCTCAAGCACCTCTATGACATCACCACCACATCACCAAGCAGCCTACCAAGCACCTCCATCACCTCCCTTGGCCACCAAGTTGAAAAATCACCTCCTTGTCACCTCCTTTGTAGCCGTGACCCTCATACACCCTTCCACCTCTCTTAGCTACTATCCTAGGCCTCAATACTCATCACTAGCCTTCCATAGTCATCACTCTACACTTTACTTATCTTTATCCTTCTGACAGTGGTAACTCTTCAGCACTTTGTTACCATTTTTAATTACTTCCCAGAGGGAGTAATCAGTCATGAAAAGTATTGTTCTATCCTCATTAACCAGAGATCATAATCCCCTGGGTTGAGGATAAGGAGTTTTGTAGTCAGAGATGTAGAAGTAGTTCCTGCCTCCATCTTATCACTGAGAATTAGATCTAGTATGTGTTGTTAGTTTCTTCTTATTCAAAGCTTCATAACAAGCTCTGATACCACTTGTTGATCCCAATGAATAGATCTTTAACTCCTTATCATGATGTAAGGTTTAGTATCCTTAGATAAATCCATAGGTACTAAGAACGAAACTTTGAGAGTATGATATAAACTATGAGAAATCTAGTTTATACCACTAAGAAGAATAACAGTAATGAATGTTTAACGCATAAAAATATAACCAAAACAATAAGCTCCAATATATTAATACGAACACTCTTTGACAGTGTTAGGGTTTACAACCTTGAAGCTATGACAATGACTTGTTTTTGATACATTGAATTCTATACCCTAGGACCTCCTTTTATACACTAAGGAGTCCTACAAGGCTTACAATACTTTTCTAAGATATCATGATCTTTTCTAAAGCAAACGTAATCTCTTAAACAAATACATTATACATATCTTTTACAAAAATAACTCAATACTTATCTTCATAAGTATTCTTGTTCTTCAAACAATCCTTATCTCTTTACTTGTCTTTATCCTTCTGACAGTAGTAACTCTTCTAGCAGTTGTAATTCAGCAGCATTAACTTTTGTACCAGCAGTACTAATAAACATAAGCAGTAGTAACATTAGTACTAGCAGTACTAATATATACTAACAGTAGTAACTGTGTACTAGCAGTCTTAACTTTACTACTAGCAGCACTAACTACTTAGCATATATTTAGTCTTTAACTCTGATCAGTCGTAATTTACCTAGCATAGCAGTATCTTTATACTTACAGTAATTAAAATTATACTAACAATACTAATTATTACTAACAGTAGTAGCTGCGTTAGTTACTTAATACTACCAGTACTAAATACTTAGCATAATTTTCATTGTAATCACCAACTGTACTAAGTTATGCTTTACATCACTAATTTTTACCTGAACAGTAGTAACTTAAGATTCATCTTGAAGTCTTTTAGGTCCAACTATCCTCCTATCTTGATGTTTATTTTGGAATCTCTCATGTTTTTCTTTAAAAAGTCTTCATCACTATCAGAAGATGCATTAAAACACTTCAGTGACCCTTTTGCTGCTTACCAAGAGCTTGAGTAGTTGATAGCATTATTCATTCCAATTATTTATTTGAAGTTTTTGTTGTGATATTTGTAATTGTTATTGGTGTGAGGGGGTATCTCTTCTCAACTAACATAAAGATGTGTAGATTTTTAAATCTCACAAAGTGTACTCCACTAGAGTCAAACAACTTCTAAACAGTCATTTTGTATCCCTGTGGACTCCTCCATATTTCACTCTTTATGTCAGGTTCAAGCATTACTTTCAGATCACCCTAGAATAGTTTTTCATAATCATCCTCTAGCCTTGTATTCCCATGTTTAGTTTTCACCAACTTCTAGAGAGTCTCTAAGTCTTCTCTACTAATGTTCTGAAGCATCCTAATTATTGATGAATATCTATTTGAACTTCCATCAGCTCTTTTCAAGTGATAGAATCCCTTCTGTCCTTCTTTAATAATCTTATATTCTACAATTATTGGAGGTTTGGTAGCTAGAGGTATAACATCAATTGCTATTTCCTCATCATCTTGAACTACCTCTAAATTCTTTTTCATCTCAGCTTCATCATCTTCTTCAGCTTCTTCATGCTCATCTGTCTCTTTATCATCCTCTATTCTTTGTCTTTTGGAAGATTCTTGTTTCTGCTCATTCTTGCTCTTTTCTTACCAATTGATTTCTTTCTACTGCCTTCAGCTTTCTTCTTACTACTTTCTGCCTTCTTTGACTTATCAGATTCAAGTTTATCCTCTGTTCTTTTAGAACTTTCTTCTGTTCCTTCTTTGCTTTTCACCACCTCTAAATCCATAGGAATAAAAGTATTTACCCTCTTCATTTCATTATCAAACAACTTCTAGATCTCATCATAGCTCTTGCTCTTCAACTGATTATATTTGCATCCACCCATGTTTTTGAGATAGGTAGACATTAGATTTCTCTTTTGAGCTTTAGTTGGTGGCTTTCTTCTTTTCTCTTCAGCTCTAAGCTTTGCAAAGTGTTTCTTTCTTTTGTTCATGAGCTCTACAAACAATCTTGATCTTTCTTCAATGGTTATCTCTCCCTATTCTTCTGCTTGTAGCCTCTAAGCTAATTTAAAATCTGCCTCCATCATAGCTTATGTGTTATCCCATGATTCAATCAAAGCTATGTTGGCTTCCTCTTCCTTTTTCCTTGCAAGCCTTTCTTCAATGAGTTTAGCTTGTATTTGAGCTTTAAGATTTCTAGCCATTTCTTCATCAAGAGCAATTTGATCCTTTTTCTTCAATGGCACTTTAGGTTCATCCATCTTAGCTTTCCCTTTATCCTTGATGCTTGAAGAAGATACTGATGTTGGTGTTCTTGTTGTGCTTTCACCAGCATCTCTAAATGTAATGCCTTTAGCTTTGGGAATTGTTGAAGGTGCTGTTGTGGCTGTACTCTGTACTGGCTCTTGTATCACAACCTTAGATTTTGCACTCTTCAATTTAGCCAATGTTTGAGCTAAGGTAATCTCTACTTTAGTTATATCAGGTGGTGGCACAACAGTAGTAGAGGGAGCAGCAGTACTAACTTCTTTAGGAATCACATCTTGATCTTTTTCAATCATATCATTTTTAGCAAAAACTTCATTACCAATAAGAGCATCTGTATCAAACATTTCTGCATCATCTGACCTCCCCTGGGTTTCATCAACTAAAGAAACTTCAGCATCCTTGTCAATGTCTTCAATACTCCTCCCCTGATTGGATGCATCCTCCTGAGCACCCAAACTTTCATCATCTGAGTATTCTACTCTTCTTGTGACACCAACCTTGTACAGTCTCTTAAATTTATGAGTTCTTAACCCTGCTTTCTTCTCTAACTTTTTAACTCTCAGCTTCAAATTTGTGATCTCCTGAGCTTGAGCAGTCTTAGTATGTTCCAGGTCAAGGACTCTCTCAGACAATTTGGTACACATATCCATCAAATCAGTGAGTTTCAATCTATCCTCACCACTGAGCAGTGGATCATTGGAATGTGTAGGCACAGACTCCTCATTTGGTACATCAGCAGTAGAATCACTAGGGTGAGGAACTGCAGTAGTCTTTTTCTGCTTCCTCCTAGACTATTTCTTCTGGGGTTTAGATGTAGATGGTTGAATAGTAATGGGTGTCTGTTGAGAAGCAGTAGGAATGCCTGAATCTACACCCTCTTCTTGATTAGCTTGAACCATCATTGTTGCAAACAGGGGTGTTACTCTCCTAGAAAAGTCTTTTCCTTCTCTCTTCATGTTGGCAAAGATTTTCTTTGTGTGTGAGGGGTTAACATAAATCTTCTTGTGATGTGACATATCACCAAGCTGTTGATTAATAAACACTTGTACAAATCATGGATACATCAAAAATTTAACCCCTCCCTCTAAGTGCTTTACCATAGCATCAAAAATGTACTTGGACAGATTAAATTTTTGGTTTGTGGCCAAGCATATGATTGCAGAGGCCATAGTACTACTGAATTCGTTCCATGCAGTGGTCTTGGCACTAAGGCATTACGTAATGGTATGAATTAAGAACTTCCATTGTGGAGAAAAGAAAGCTTTATAAAATGTAAGCTTTTGAGAAGGTTTTTCATACCCCATCCTCGCCAGTTCTTCAAAGATAGTAGCAGTTGGCAAACAATCAGTACCACCTGCATCTTCTAAGTGAAGATCACTTCTAATGCTTGTCTCTGTGATGATCACCTTCTTCTTATCAACTAGGGCTTGTAACTGACGTTCACCATTAACCGTTTTTGCCTTTGCTGTTGCCCAGAACTATTCAATGCAAGATGTGTAGATAGTAGGATTGACAGTTAAAGCATAATGAATTTGGTTAGCATTCAAAAAATCAATAATTTCATGAAACCCATCACTTTCAGCAGGTTTTTCCAAGAATGCGACCATGTTGTGAGTGTCAGAAAAAGTTAGGGTTGACATTGTGTTGTGTTTTGATGATTAAAGATGAAATTGAGTTAGGGTTTACGGTTAGAGAGTGTTTGAATGATTGAAATCGAATAAAGAATCGAATGAAACCCTGAATCGAAGTATTTATAGAATCACCCTCAGCAGTATTAACTTGAACTGGCAGCACTAAATTATGCCTAACAGTAGTAAGTAACCCGGCAGCAGTAACTCAACAGCATCAACATAAGCTTAGCAGCATTAATGTATACCAGCAGTAGAAACTTTATGCTTAGCAGCATTAAGTTATATTACCAGTATTAACCTAAGGCTAACAGCATTAAGTTTGAGTTACCAGCATTAACTTCAATTTCATTCCAAAAAGGACTTCTATCATCAATTAGTTCTTCTCACAAGCTCTCTTTCTGTTTTTATGCTCACAATATCTCTCAATTCTTTTTGCTCACAAAATCACTCTTTTCTGTTTTTATTCACACATCTCTCTTTCTGTTTTTCAACTCACGACATCTCTCTTTTCTTTTTGCTCACCAAATCTGACAATTTTGTACAAAGTTCCATCAATTCCAATAGTTTCATACTGTCCTCCCCACTTCCAAGTGTGTAACCTCTTGAGAGAGGTGGATCATTGGACTTTTTAAATGTAGTCTCAAACCTAGTTTGAGCATCTACACCCCTAATATGGTATCTTGGCACCTGGGACCACTACCTGAATCAGTTCCCTAAGGAAAAGACTCATTAAGTGTTGCCATGGATTGGGTCCTATTTATGTTACCACTGTCCTGTTCTGCATCTAAGCTAGAAGCAGTAGTGGCAGCCCTTTCCATTATGTCTTCCCACTCCTTATAGACAGTCTCATCTGCAACAAGGTTAATAGGCCTACTAGACTAAGATATCTCAGTGGTCCTTATGGATGTCCTAGGTTTGTGGGTCTTTTTGGGTTGATATGATGATGGAACAATGATTGGTTTCTTTATGTAGAGTGAGTAATGTGGTTGTGGGTTGGGGGATTCAGTGGGTTATCCTTAACCCTTCAGCCATAACTACTTGATGTATCCAATCACTTTTATTCATTCCTTAGTGACCTCCCTTCAAATATAGCTTAAGATTAAGAATTTGCTCAACAGGTTGTAACTCTAATGTTATCAACAGTTACTACATTGGCTCAGCAGTACTAACTTTTGTTTGGCATTACTAATTTTCTGCCTAGTAGTATTAACCTTACAACTACCAGTTTTAACTTCAAACCTCATCAATCATAACTCAAATTTTAGCTTCAAAGATTGAGTAATCTAATGCTAGCAATCAAAAAGTTAAATCTGCTAACATCAAATGCCTTTGTGAGAAGATCTGCAACATTGTGGTTTGTGTGAATCTTTATCACCTGTATCAACTTCTTCTCATAAGAATCTCTGATGAAATGGTACCTAATCTCTATGTGCTTGGTTTTAGAGTGAAACACTGGATTCTTCACAATACAAATGGTGCTTTCATTATCAATGTAAATCTTGGTGTTCATGAAGTTAAATCCATAATCAAGCATTTGATTTTGAATCCATAACACCTGTCCACAGCAATTAGCAGCACCAACATACTCTGCTATAGTAGTAGAAAACTATAGTCTGCTTCTTACATTGCCATGAAATCAACCTCTTGCCAAGAAATTGACAACCTCCTATTATAGATTTCATGTCAAGGCTAGCTCTAGCATAATCACTATCTGAAAAAACTTCTAAGTCAAATGGTGAATCCCTAGGATACCAAAGTCCTAATTTAGGTTGACCTTTCAAGTATCTAAAGATCCTTTTCATAGCATGAAGATGTGACATTTTAGGAGTAACTTGGAACCTTGCACAAGCACAAACAACAAACATTATGTCTGGCCTAGAAGCTGTTAAGTACATCAATGATCCCAATAGTACCATATAAAAAGGCACTCTTCACGTCCATCTAGTACACAATGAACCCCATAAATGATGCCTAGGCCAAAAATAACCTGATTGCTTCTATCCAGCTTGGATCTGTCAAAACTTGGATCACCTTTTTAGGTTCTATTTGAGAGAGAAAACAGGCAAACAAGCTATTCTGATAATCTTTGTGATTTGTTCTTCTCTGCTTGCTAATGTAGCTAACCATAGCATTTTCTTCAGAAAATTGATCATTCTTCTTGTTTGAATAGCTGAATTTATGTCTCTAATAATCTGGTCTTTAGGATGATCCTTGTGAATTCTAGTTCTGGGAAAAGGACTGACATTCATGGTGGTTTACAAATTGTTGAGGTCAGCCTCTGCACCCACATCTTCATCATCATATGCACCTCTAAAGATGCCAGTAGAATCCTCCAAATCAGGCATAAGAGGATCAGTTGGAAGATCATTATTGTCAAAACTTTGCCTAGCAACACTAACATATAGACTAACAGTATTAAGTCTGTTAGTGCTGTTAGTGATAGAAGCCTCTCCTTGATCAACCAATCTTTTAGTTTCTTGATCAAATTGTTTTCTAAGAGCTTCTTTTTGATTTCTAACATCTTTCTCATGACCATTTTTATCACCATCTTTTGCTGGATACTGAGCATCATTCTTCTTTCCAACATCATCAACAAACTCATCATTTGAGAATCAGAAGTCAAAAATGGTAGCAGAATATATTCATGATTAGATGCTTTCTCTTGTCCAGTTTGCACTGCATTAACATTTGTCTTTATACCTGCATCATCATTAGTTTGATTTCCTGCAGAAACTGGCTCATAATTCATAGATTTTGTTAGTGAATCAATATCAAAGAGCCATTTTGGACCACTTCTTACAACATTAGGTTTATTTTTAAGAAATTTATTATGCAAGTTCTCTTTAACTTTCTTA
>BQNB010137396.1:0-17857 GCA_026074375.1 Tanacetum coccineum
GTGATTACGGTAGTGAGAAGATATTCAAGATGAGCAAACATGATGTTCATCTCATCTCTTAGAGTGAAGAAAAGGTTTCTTGTTGTGAGAACAACATATGCAAGTTGACCCATGATTGTCATGATAGTTGTAGAAAAGAGGATGGCCCATGATAGGTGGTTGAGGTTGTGGTTGAGATGGTGATGGAGTATCATGAATGTGATCAAGAGGAGTGATTAGGGATAAAGAAAGTGTGATATCCAAGGAAGGATGACTTTGAAGTGGTTAAGGATTTAGAGGTCTAGGAGGAACATCCGAAATGTTGTCAAGCAAAGGGTTCAAGTGATGAGGATAAGTTGATTCATGTGAAGATGGTGATGAAATTTGAAGTTTTGAGTGTAATGAAGAAGATGTGTTCTCTTGACTTAATGATGTTTGATTAGTGGATGTGGTTTTTGATGTTGCATTTGGAGGAGTTGGAGATGAAGAAGTTGTTGTAGGAGAAGGTGTGGTGGTGATATCTTCATCACTAGATATGTTGACAAATAGTTGTCTAGGAAGGATTATGGTGAGTTTGATTTTCTTAGAAGGGTTAGATGAGGAAGAATTGGTGAAATTCATGGTAGAATGGTGTGAGGAAGATGAAGATGATGATAGAAGTGGGGAGGATAACTTATTTAATTAGGGAGGAAAAGATCAAAGTGGAAAAGCATGAGAGTTAAGTTTCTGGATTCCAAAAACGGTTTAGGAAAATGCAGGAGGTTTAGCTGGGTCTAAGATAGAATAGTTAACAGCACAGAAAATCAGGAGCCACAGTGGAAAACTCCGTGACTTCTGATGGCGGTCCTGTAAATACCTGGCGGTCCCATATATATTAGCGGGCCGCCCAGTAGTTATGGGGGCCGTTCTCTGGAGACAGGGGATTTTTCTAGTTTTCCTTATTTTCTGTAAATCCTATACAGAAACAGTTTCCTATTTTTCCCTTTTGTTAGTCAATTCCAATTTATAATGAATCATTTAATACTTAACAATGATTATAATACTAAACATGCTAAGCTCAATCAAGAAATCATATGTAGGCAAATTGACAATTTTATAAGCATGCATAATATAACAATAGTCAAAGCGTATCAAGGTGCATGCAGGCATGGGTTTAGGATGATAAAATTGAATGATCATCCAAGGCAAGTAATGTTGCACGTACTTCATACTAAGTGACTAATAAGTAGCATAAGTTTTAATACCTAAACATAATAGATTGGTAAATAATATAAATAATAATGTCATAAAGTAATTTCCCTCATAGCTCACTTCTTCATGTTTCTCCACAACCTTCTAAGATTTTTTTCGATTGACCTTACTCCACCACGCTGCTCATCTTGTAATTGTATTTGACGGTTGATGATTTTGGTTTGGCGGGTGTAAAATGGTTCCAAGTGAGGGTCAATGTTAGGTGAATTTTGAAAAACTTGAGGAACTTGATTGGTTAAGGAATTGACATAACGAATGGGGGAAGGAGTGCTTGCACGTAAGGTCCCTTTTTTATTTCCACCATCATCATCGTTGAGATAAGATGAGGATGGTTGATCAAAGGTGGAGGAGGAAGTGGGTGGACGACCTCTTCTCGTGCCACGATCCCTTTTGGGTTTTCACTCTAGTTGAGCGGCAAGAGGGTTCATGACACGATCGTACAAGACATAAGACTTATTTTAAAATTCGGAATTTTCACCAATGATGAAATCAAACAAGTGAGTTAATAGCATACCATAGGGTAGAATTAACCTACCTTGTTTAGTAACCCACTCCATTCGTTTTTCCATGAAATAGGCAAGATTGAATCTTTTGGAGTTTGCAACACAATAAAGCATATAACAAAGACATGCTGGAACGTGGTCCCAATTACCCCCAAACAGAAAATGTCTTCCCAAATTATTTCTTCCAAAGGTTTCAAAGTTGACACAATTTCACGAGTGAGAATTTGATAATGTTGAACCATAACTTCTTCTTGATGATGGATGCGAGTGACTTGACCTTCTCTATCTTCTCGAACATACGAGATGATATCATCAGGAGAAGGGAGATTGGTTTGATATGGGCCTTCCGAAGGGGCACCATATACCAACTCATCAAGTGACCATCTGTCACTAAAGACACACGCACCCTCACAAGGTATTCTAAGAATTTGAGCAAAGTCTTCAAGAGAAAGAGAGAAGTATTGGTTTTGAATGACAAATTCAACAAACATTTGACCTTCGTCAGAATAACTCAAACAATACTGACTGTAAAACTCAAGAATAAAACGAGGACAAACTTGTTCATTGATTTCAAGAAGACACTCAAACTCAACAAAATGAAACAAAGACCAAACATAGTTTATATCCGTAAAGTTATCAAAAACCACCCGACCCCGTGAATGTAACGTTCTTCATGGTTTCTTAGTTTTTCTTTTATTGAAAAACGAAATTCATGTGAAATTTTAAGGATATAGTGTCTTGTATTTTTGTAATCTTCAGAAGATTTGCGAGGCATGATTTCCTAAAAGAAATGAAATCACATTTATTTCTTGTTCATGTTAATATGTCTATGAGCATTGTTTACTAGGTGCCTAAATGTAACAAATATGGAGTAACGATGACCTCGACCTAAAAATTAAAATTCCTAAAGTTTAAACCCAAAACAATCCTTAATTTGATAGTTTCTTATCTTATAGAGTTCGAAAAATACATATGATAAAAGTTTCTATGTCATCTCAAAAATTTGTTAATGTGATCATTGTGTTGTGTTTGAAAATGTTTTTAAGTTGTAATTGACATTGTCTGACCAGAATTTTATTGTGTTCCCTACAGTGAGTGAATTGAAATAAAATTAAGGTTTTGTTCGAATCACATTTTTCAACAAATTTCACTCAATTAGACAAATCTACATCTACGGAGCATATTAGTTATACATTGTTTCTTAGTAATCATAATTGTATGAAATTGAAAGAAAAAATCAAAACCACCTAATTTTATATTTTTGGTGTTCATCATGATACCTTAGACTCAAATTAAAGAAGAAAATAGGTAAATGACTTAATGATGATCTTTATGTATTGTGAATTGTTTATAGGTATTGATTTTATCTTCAATTTGTGTTTTAATGTGTGGTTTAGAGTTTTTGAGTGGTCTTGGGTCGTGTTCGCCAATGGCAGCAGATAAAGGTGTGTTAGTTTTTTGTGTTTTGAAAAAATTTTGTTTAAGTGTTCCATATTTGATCTGCTGATGGCAGTGCCATATCTCCTGGCGGTCCCAAATATATTGAGGGGCCGCCTATATGGGGGTCGCCCTCAGTAAAGGGTATTGGATTGGTTTTTGACAAAAATTATTCAAGAAGGATAGCGGCAGTTTGATTTCTTAGTAGCTGGAGAGTCCTAATTACGTTGATCGCTACTGTTACGTGGAGCGTTTACGGTAGGGTTTGTGACATTTTTAATTTGCATTTTCGCGAATTAAAAATTATAAAGTGATTCGGATGAAAGTATTCAAGTTGTTTCGACACGAATGTAAACACTGACTAGAATTGTGACAGAGAACGAGGAAGAGGAATAGATGATTTATGAAATGTGTTCCATCATTCCTAAACCAAGACGTAGATAGTTAAACGATTCAAGTTTAAGAGGTTTCATAAGGATGCCGACAATATTGTCCACGGACGGCACTTTATCGATTGAGATATGTCCTTTCTAGACATTATCACTAAGAAAGTGGTGACGAATTTCGATGTGTTTGGTACGAGAATGTATGCACTCGGGTTTTGTAAGGTCAATCGCGCACCTTTGTTGTTCGACACATGATTGGAACGTCGCTCGAGTCATACGTGTAGTCGATGAAGTGCTTGTTTCTTCCATAGTGCTTTATGACATGCCTTTCTGGCGCCTTACAGTATCCGCTTTCAGTAGTGGTATAGTTAGAGCGGTTTGTTTTTCAAGAACAAGATGTCAAACAACATTCCCGAATGTACAAATGCAGTTAGTGCTCTTTTGGTCCTAATAATCTCAAACATGTTAGAGTGCATATACTACGGTTTCTATAGCCGGGTCCCTTTGGATCCATAATCCTAAGGTGCGTAGTTGCCTTTAGTGTATCAGGAAGATACGTTAACCGCTTCTAGGTCTGTGACGGTTTTGGGAGCTCTTGGAAGCGGGGCACCAAAGGCAGACACCTATAACATTTGATATCGGGGTCATGCTTGCCGGTTGGTATAATACACTACTATCAAGGCCTCCAGTTACTTTGGTTCTATCTACGACTCATTCTCTTCTTCTTTCGTGGGTTTTGTATCGGGAGGAAACATGGGGGTTTCATTGGTTTAGAATCTTCTAATCCAAATATCTTAAGCATTTCTTTAAATATACTTAGATTGATTAATAGATATATACCATCGTCCATTGTTTATTTGTAATCCAAGAAGAATGTTAAGTTACCCATCATCATGCTCATCTCAAACTCATCATGCATGATTTTGGTAAATTCATCACACATGTCTTGACAATTCGAAACCGAATATAAATAGTCTTCGATCATTTTTTGAACAATTGATGAGTTTTGAACTTTTCTCTTAGTAAAGAGTGTTATCTTCCATTCCATTTTACTATCTTGTTTAATAAGGAAAGCTTTTCATCTCTTTGTACCAAGCTTTAGGAGCTTGTTTACACGACTCATATACAGCTTTCTATTAATTAATAATACTTGATAGCGTTTTTTGAAATCAATGAATCCCAGAGGTTGTGCCACGTATACCTCCTCATTGATCAAACCATTCAGGAATGCACTTTTTACATCAATTTGGAAAAGTTTAAAATCTAAATCACAAGCATAGGCTAATAAAATCCTAATAGACTCAAGTTTAGCAACTGGGGCATAAGTTTCATCATAATCGATGCCCTCTTGTTGATTGTAGCCTTGAGCAAATAACCTAGCCTTATTTCAAGAAACAACACCGTTCTCGTCTAACTTATTTCTAAATGCCACTTATGTTCCTTGATTGTTCAAGATTCCTTGGTTGTGAACATAACTCTAATTGTCATTAGAATTGAATTGATTTGATTCTTCTTTGCATGGCGATTATCCAAATTTTTTTCTCCTAAAGCTTCTTCACATTCTTAAGGTTCTATGGTTGAAATAAAGCAAAAGAAGTTACTTTGGTTTTGGGATTGTGACCTAAGAGTTATTTGGTTAAGATTTCCTGTGTCATTCTCTACTGGATGGTTCCTAGATTCCTTAATATTGACTATTTCGTCAATCTCTAAAGTTTCATCCACAATGTCGTTTTCTAGGTTTTTCTTTTTGGTAACCTTAATTGCTTCTTCTTCATATAAAGTATCATCCCCAAGGGAATGTCTTAAAGGGTGGAGGAGTTTCTTTCAATGTCTCGTTTTTAGTGATTCATCGACTTTCTAGTGTGTTTGTTTAATTTAGGATGTTGTAGGCATTTTCATTTTGAGATACCCTAAAGACACCTTCGCATGACTTTGGGTCAAACTTGGTAAGGTAGTCTTTGGTGTTCAAAATGAAGCACTTGCTTCCAAACACTCTAAAATAATCTAACGTAGGTTTCCTACCTCTTAAAAGTTCGTAAGGTGTTTTTCCTAGAATGGCTCTAATGAGAATTCGGTTGAGAATGTATGTTGAGGTATATACGGCGTTACACCAAAACTTTTGTGGTAACGATTGCTCATTTAACATAGTCCTACTCATTTCTTGAAGTGTCCTGTTTTTCCTTTCGACCGCGCCATTTTATTGAGGAGTGCGTAGAGCCGAGAAATTGTGTGTAATGCCATTGGTATTACAAAACTCTCCAAATTGCACCTCATTATCAAATTCTCTACCGTGGTCTGTTCTTATTGACAATATTGAACAACCTAATTGGTTTTGGATTTTCCTACTAAATATTTTGAATTGATCGAAGGCTTCGGTTTTATCCTTAAGGAATCTAGTCTAAGCGTACCTAGAGTAGTCATCTACTATGATCAAGGTGTAACGGTTTCCTCTGTAACTCCATACGGCGGATGGACCGAAGAGATCCATATGGATAAGTTCTAAGCATCTAGTCGTTGAGACTATATTCTTAGCTTTGTGACTACCAAAAATGACGTTACATCCATTGTATGCCTTGTAAGTAGAGAAGAGCTTTCAGTTGCCCATCATATGTTTAGAACGTCCACTATCCTAGATCCATTCGTCGGGTTCCAAGTCGACTCCAAGGCATATCTATTTATATAGTACAATGACTCAAACATTTGGTCTCCAATATCTTATGTGTCACACCCCCAAACGGGCCCTAGAAGGAATACGTGTCCGGAGGAGTGACGCTCCTGGATATCTTAAGTACAAAGCATAAAGAATGACCTCTAAGGGTACGTTTTGAAAATAAACACCGTTGCGTAAATTTAAAATAATAATAAGTTTTACATCAATCAAATTAATAGGATTTAAAAGACAATACGCGGAAGCTTAAAAGAGTTCAACAACAGTATTTAAAGACATAGATAAATCTCTGGTAAACCGATACAGGAAAATAGACTTCACATAAGTCAAGCAAGGACATCCATGCTAAGCACCTGAGAAAAAACATGCTTAAAACGTCAACATAAAGTTGGTGAATTCATAGGTTTAGTTCAAACGATGTTAAAGTGGACCACAAGATTTCAAAACGTATGCGACAGTTATAACAGATACAACTTCACGTAAAGAGGTATTTACGTTGCACTAAGCTCATGACACCGAAGCTAATTTTGAACATAGCATATAACATGCCAAATGATTGCTTGCCCTTCCAGGTGTCCGACCAAAGACCACCTAACTAGATTCGACATGACATATATCCGTTAGTCCTTGAACAACTCGAACTAGTGAGCGCTACTTACCCGGTATATTGGGTGTAGCAGGGATAATTTAACGCCCAATAGATCTATTTATTCACGTCGTGCTCCCTCAATCGGTCCTTTCCGGTCAAGAAATTAACAGGTTCATGATAGTATCGAGGCAAATATAGGTCTAAAACGCTACTTAGGCAACACGTAACAGTGGAAAACTTCGCTGTATATACTATGTGGTCCAGTTTTAAAAATAAGCCATTTTTCTCACCCCAACGTTCATAAAACATTTATTCAAAACGAAGTAAAAAAAGAAGGGCTAGAACACACATTATACGGGTAGTGGATCAAAAGGAATCAATCAAGTGAAAATGAATCTCCACATTCTAGCGAACAACCATGAATAGTCGTCGTTTAATGAATGATGTACAACCTACGAATAACGCATAACGAATAGAACTGTATCATCCGAGCACGAGTAGCACGACAGTATCCCTTTTAAAACATACCTTACGAAAGTTATAAGTTATGACAAGTCTCGACGTTTGAAACATCTCAAAAATATTCTCCTTTAGTGTATTTTTCGTCTTTATTGCATTTCTTCTTTTAGTGTATTCGTCTTTTAGTGTATTTCATCTTTTAGAGTGCATTTCGTCATTAGTGATTTCTTCTTTTAGTGTAATTCGTCTCTTATGTAAAGTCATATTTAGTGTATTTTGTCTTAGTGCATTTCTGTCTTTATGTTGTCCCGACACATCAACATTGACTCATATAACTAAAATGTTTGACCTAAACCTCGACATTTACGTTTTTTTACATTTATCATAAGTGTTGATAAAAAAGTACATTTTCGACGCTTTTGATAAAGTCTTTACGAAATTTTGGCATACCTTTCTAAAAATATCGACGTTTTCTATTTTTATCAACCTCAGACTCGTGACAATATCAGTTTTAACAAAGTACATCTTTAATTTACTCAAAGCATATCTGATCTATTTTCGAACAACACCTCAAAATAGTCTGCAAGAACACAAATTCGTTCTAAACCTAAACCTTCTTCGACATTCAATTTACCGCTTCCAACAAAACCAACAACTAACTTAATCTCTTTCGCCAACAATCTTATAACGTAATATACGATAAATCTTAAATAAATAACGTAGTCGTAATACTAACAATATATATATATCAAAATAGTCACAACGAACTTTTAAACGCAAAAGTACAACTATTTTTATGTTCTTCCATGTATAAACAAAAGATTAAACTTAGAGACTTGTAGTTTTATAGAAAAATAGATAATGATTTTCACAACAATCCGCTTTGTACACCTTGTTCGGAATGATCATACGAATGCAAAAGTACAACTTATTTATGAAAAAGTAGAGATGACTTACAAAGAAACACAACGAAAGATGATTAGAAATCAAAAACAACCCAAACGTTGTTTTATAAAATACCCGGATGAAATAACAATCAACTCGAACAATATATCTTCAAATGGTTGATCAAAGATTAAAAACAAATGGATTTGGGTGTGTGTTTTTAGGCGTCCGAACTCAAAGAGAGAAAGGAAAAAGAGTGAACAAAGTGTGTGTATTTTCTAGTGAGAGAAATAGTTTAAGATTAAATGAGAAATAATGAGATTTGGTGGTTATATATTGGCATGAGATGGGATGCACCTAGACTTGGTGCCTTGCTTTGTTCGGCCAAGTACAAGGGAGAAAGGGTGAACCGCAAATGATCCACAAAGACAGGGGGTTGTAGAGAGTGTGGTGGCAGAATTGAGAGCATAGAAGACCTAGTATACAAGCCATTTTGTAGGAGGTTTGTTTAACTTCTAACAATTTCAAAAAAAAAGGAAAAACCTACCAAAAGTGTGTGTGAGTGGTTTATATCAAAGGCAAAGGGGATCAAAATGTTTCAACTATTTTAAGGGAACTAGTGCCCATTTTGAATTTATTTCCAAGGCCTAGCATGCACATGCATATGTATAGATTAAAACGTGTATCACGTAAATAACTAATCGAGTAACGGTATCACGGAAAATTACAAAATTTTAAACATTGCCTTAAAACATAAAAACGTGGCTATTGCCAAAATACTACAATGTTTGGTGCCCCGGTTCGCTCCCGGTGATGATTTTCATATAATAACAGAACAACTTCCTGGTTAAACGGTAAAGCTAAACGAAACTTATAAAAATTCAAATTACTACACAGAAATGGCTAATTTATTAAACGGAAATTCTCGGGTTATCACATTATGGGTCCAAAATTGTTAGTGCTAAACATCCCTTGCATTTGATGCAATTGGTTTGGATGAGGAAATGGATAAACACATTTCCCATGGCATGTAATTTTGACGTGGAAAGTTGTCCAAGACACGGGAAAGCCCATGAGTCCGATTTTTGTCGACCATGTTCCTTTTCGGTTGCGGTGTTTTGGCACGAGGATAATTATTATTGACTTGTCTAGAAGGTGGGGTTTTTGATCTAATGTTTGGTTTTGAAAATCCAACTTTGAGTTTTGACAATGGCTTATAGAATTGTTTAACTTCATTCTGAGTCACTGAGGCAATGGGAACATATTGCTTTGTTTACAAATAAGTGTTTATGGTCTAGGACCCAAAATGGTATTTTGAAAAGACGCACTTTCCTCAGATCCAGTGTAGCTGGTGGCGTCCTAATAATTATTATTTTGGGAGCCGGTGCCTGTCACGATAAGGGGGCTCCATATAAAATGGACCTCCATCGAGACGACTTTTGCCTGAGCTTTCACAAATTTATTTCCTTATTCCACTATAATGATGTCTCAAAGAAATTAAACTCTAAGCCTGAGTTTATAACCGATGGTTTTGACTACTTAACATTTTCATTTAAGCAATGATACTCTTTTCAAATTAATTTAATCTAGTGGATCATTCTTTGAGTTTTTTCATTCTTAATTTTAAGCGTAGTGACACTTTGCACAATCGAGATACTCCCCCTGTTTTCCTCGAGTGTGATAAATTTATCTTTTAATTTTCAAAGCTTATTTCTAGACTAATTCTAGTGGCTTTTAACCTTTTATTTTTAGTGATTATCTTTAGACCTCATTTTGGCATAACTTAACATTTTCGTTTGTCTAAGTCTAAATATTAATTGATGAGTTTTAACACAAAAGTAAGATGATTCAGAACCTACCTCACCAATGAAGCATGACAGCTACAAGACAGTTTCCTCTTTGACCTCATGTCATCTTCTTCACCGCATCAGCTTCAAGAGCCTCTGACAAAAGCTCTTTGGTTCTAGCTTTCGTGAGTTTTGGACATTCCTCCAATAAGATGATTCGGGTCGCCGCATCTAAAGTATTTTCTATCACTTTTACTGTTCTTGTCATCACGGCTTCTTTGGAACGTCTTTTTGTCGTTCCGAGGTTGTCTCGTGAATCTACCTCTTATTTTAAAGAACTTCTTGAAATCTCTTGCCGCCATGGCGTACTTTTCGTCTTCACCACCGGAAGTCGAACATTCTTCATCACTAGATTCTTTCTTAGCCTTTAAAGCAATAGATTTTCTTTCAACTTTTTCTTTGACTATTTCAGAATCTTTCTTGATGATTATTTCGTGAACTTTAAGGTTCTCGATAAGTTCATCAAAGAAGATATTGACGTTAATCCTTCGACTCTTCAATCGGCCATGACCTTTTCCCTCCATTAAGGATGTAGCAGCCCTAAAAACTTTCTTACGTAGTTCGTACTAGAGTAACCTTCATCGGGAGCTTTAAGACTAGTAATAATAGTATTAAATCTAGCAAAAGCACTATCTATAGATTCATCTTTAGAAATGACGAATTGTTCATATTGTTGAACCAAAAGGTCGATCTTATTATCTTTGACTTGACTATTACCTGATGGTTATTAACAAAGTTTTCCAAATTTCTTTTGCCGTGTTACGCATGAAAATTCTATCAGATTCTTTTCTTGGCAAAGCATTGTAAATAACCATTTTGGCTTCATTATTTTTCGCAATCCCTCTTTTTGAGATCATCGGTTTGTTTTTTCAAAAAAAAGGGATACCTTATCAAATTAGGTTTCCGAATTGTTTTGGATCGGGGGTAACGTTCCTACCTATTATTGACTTCGGGTAATGTTTCTACCCATGACTTTGAGATGATGACTTTGGGTAATGTTCCTACCCGTGACTGTGAGGCTTTGGGACTTGGACCGTGGTATACGTTCCGTCCTAGATTTGGTGTTTTGGACGAATACATGTTAGCCTGTATAATAGTTAGCTTAACTGTCCTGCCATGTTCTGTTTTTTTATAATCATAGTAATTTATATAAAGTGTGGAAACTAGACGGGGGGTTGAATAGTTTACACGTTTGTTTTACGTTTTAAATTTTACTTTCAAACATGTTTAGATCCGAGTTATATGTTTACCCAATTCACAATATAAACAATCAATAACTATCTAAACTAAAACTAGATAACAACAATAATAATGTAAAGAGATAAGGAAAGAAACAACCAAACCAAGACACTAAGATTTTATAGTGGTTCGGCTACAAAGCACCTCTTCGTCCTACTCCACTCCCCGAGTATCCGACTCGAGATTTCACTATGTCAACAAGCTCCCTTTAGGCGGAGAAAACCGTTTACACATCGCTTACGTTATTTTCAGATACTAAGCTAAATGTCGAGTCCTAATCTTAGCTAGAACCAATCTACCACTTCACAAGATATACACACTCACAAGATCTACAAAATATTCGAATCACACAAATTCATAAGATAAATACAATAGAGATTTGGTACTTATAAGAAAACAGGAGAGATCGCTAATTAACACTTTGTTTCTTGACGAATGCGAGTGTTCTTCTCTTGCACTTGAATGAGAGGGAAGAGATGAGAAGAATAGATTAGATCACTTGAAACAAGATCTAAGTATGTTAGTGATCAAGATTTTTAGTGAGAAAGAAGGTTTAGAGAGAGAAGGAAGACACTAAAAATTTTCAAGCAAAGAGGAATTTGTTTCTGCTGGGAATGGAGCAGTATTTATAGACAGGAAATCCCAACGGTCATCTGGTGGCGGTCCTGGCAGTTTCTTATATATAAGGGGGCCGCCAGGCCTATAAGGGGGCCGCCACTAGATTCCGCTTCTGTTTTTGTCTTTTTGTGGTGAAGGTTGTATCTGTTATGGAACCTTCCATTTTGGAGGGAAAATTTGAATTTCAAATTTTAAGTTTTTAATAAAACTTTTTTTTTAATTAAAAAATATTTTGTAAATGTATTTTTGAGGAAAAACTTTTGTAGAACTAAAAGTGATGATTAAAAGAAAAATAATGTCTTGATCACTAATCATGCTTAATTATTTTGTTTGTCCATACCTTAAGTGATCACTAATCTTAGAAATGGAATTTTGTTTTTAATAATTTGTAAACGTTTATTTTTATTGTAAACGTTTTTACATTTTGTTATTATCAAAACGTTGAGAGGTCAAAAAATATAAATAAAATTTTTAGACATTATTTGTATTAACAAACTTTGCCTTTTCTTAGCTTAGCTATTGAATGATTCACACCAATTACGAAATATCCCAAAGGCTCCATGTCGGGAGGCATTTGCCTCGTCTTCATCGGTGTTATTCTTTTCACGCCCTCTCCCACTTGCACCACCTGCTCCAACACTTTCCTTGTCATCACACCAAAAAGCTTCACCAAATGCAAAAGCCCCATTGTTTGTTGCTTTCATCATCTATCTCTCAATTTACCATCATATTAATCAAAGTAAACAACTAATTTGGTTTATCTCTACAACAATTAGATGAATTGAGAGATTACTAAAAGACCCTAAAAAGTAATTACTTTTTTTGCTTGATTGGTTGATCTCAATTAATAATTAATTCCAATAAAATAACATCTATTTGTGAAATAATGAATTGATCTTAATTAGTTTGGTCTTGATATTTCAAACTTGATGTATATTGTGACAACCCGAGAATTTATGTTCAATAAGTTAGCCGTTTTCGTATAGTAATTTGAATTTTTAAATGTTTTGTAAGCTTTACCGTTTAACCGGGAAGTTGTCTCGTTATTATCTGAGAATCATCATCGGGAGCAAACCGGGGCACCAAACATTGTAGTATTTTGGCGATAGCCGCGTTTTTATGTTTCAAAGCATTATGTAAAATTTTGTAATTTTTCGTGATGCCGTTACTCGTTTTGTTATTTACGTGATCCGTGGAAACTTAACTACACTTTGTTGTGCATGCATGCTTAGAAATTAATTCATCAACTAGCACTAGTTCCCTAGAAACTTGGAGACCATTTTGGTCCCCCCTTGCCTTGTTATGCCGTCGAACAAACACCCCTTGCACCCTCTTGGATGCCAAAATTTTGAGTAATATTCCTAGACAAGCTTGCATGGTTTATGGAAATGGGACTAGTACTAGCAACCTTGTGATTTGAGGATCATTTTGGTCCCCCTCCCCTTCCTTGTCTCATTTTCGGTACACACACACACTATTAGTGTGTGAAGTAAACATTGGGTTATATAATCCATCTTATATTCATTTGTTCATTCATAACACACACATACTTGCATCTTGAGTTTTTCTCTTCTCCTTTGTTCCCTTAACCCACGAAAAACACAAACATACATACAAATCCATATATTTTTCATCTTTGATAAAAAACACTTGAAGATTTATTGAAGGTTTGATCATTTGTATCATCCGGGTATTTGTTAAATAACATTTGGGTTGTTATTAATCTTTGTTCACCATCCAAATCTTCTAATTTTTGTAAGTCTTCAAATTCTCAAATAACTTGTACTTTCATACTTCTTATGATGCATACATACTAGTTGTACAATTCATTTTGTAAAAACAAAGGTTTAAAAACTACATAAACCCTAAACGGGTATGTATATATTTCGAAATACATATAAATAACTATAAGGAAATCCTAGTTTTGTGATCGTGGTTATTTTCGTGTAATAAAAATGATATGCTATAGTTCATTTTGTTCGGCTTATGTTTAACAAGCTTTTGGAAAGCTTATTTAATTATTTTGAGCTTATCAGGGCTTATATATGTTTCGGCCCAAATAGAAAACAAAGAAAGATTTATTGTATAGCTTATTTTGTTTTGACATATATTTTGTTAGCTTATTTTCTAGTTTTTGTTTTGTAAAAGGACAAATGATAAACTTATTAGGCTCAATAAATAAGCTCGAATATAGTTTATTAGGGCTCAAAGCCACGTCCCACATACAAGACCCAACACCATGAGATTATTTTTCCATGGCAAGCTAAGTTACCCATACTAAGTACTAAGTTACTAATAAGTAGCATAGTTAAACATCCTAATCATAATTAGATTAGTATTAATATAGTATTAATGTCATAAAGCAATTTCCCTAATGGCTCACTTTCATGTTCTCCACAACCTTCTAAGACTTTTTCTGATTAACCTTACTCCACCACGATGCTCATCTCGTAATTGTACTTGACGGTTGATGATTTTGGTTTGGCGGGTGTAAAATGGTTCAAGGTCAGGGTCAATGTTAGGTGGGTTTTGAAAGACTTGAGGAACTTGATTGGTTAAAGAATTGACATAACGAATGGGGGAAGGAGTACTTGCACGCGAGGTCCCTTCGTCATTCCCATCGTCATCATCATCGTTGAGATGAGATGAGGATGGTTGATCGAAGGCGGAAGAAGAAGAAGTGGAATGACGACCTCTTCTCGTGCCACGATCTCTTTTGGATTTTCGCACTAGTTGAGCGGCAAGAGGAGTCATGACACGATCGTACAAGACATAGCACTCATTTTCCAATTTGGGATTTTCCCTAACGATGAATTTAAAGAAACGAGTTAATAACATACCATAGGGTAGAATTAACCTCTTTTGTTTAGTAACCCACTCCATTCGTTTTGCTATGAAATAGGAAAGGTTGAATTTTTCGAAGTGTACGACACAATAAAGCATATAACAAAGACATGCAGGAACATGATCCCGATTACCCCCTAGACAAAAGACATTTTCCCAGATAATTTATTCTAAAGGCTTTAGGGTTGGCTCAATTTCACGAGTTAGAACTTGATATTCAAGGACATCGATCTCTTCCTCATGACCGATGCAACAGACTTGACCATCTCGGTCAATTCGAATAGACGAAATAATGTCCTCAATGGAAGGAAGGTTGGTTTGATATGGACCATCCGAATGGATACCATATGCCAACTCATCAAGTCTCCATCTATCGATAAAGACACACGCACCTTCACAAGGTACATCAAGAATTAGAGCAAATTCTTCAAGAGAGTAAGAAAAGAATTGATTTTGAATAACAAACTCGATAAACATTTGACCTTCGTCGGAATAACTGACTCGATATTGACTATAAAACTCAAGAATGAAGCGAGGACAAATTTGTTCATTTATTTCAAGGAGACACTCGAACTCGACAAAATGGAACAAAGATCGAACATAGTTTAGATCCGCAAAGTTGTCAAAAACCACCCGACCCTCATGAATGTAACGACTTTCAAGGTCTCTTAGTTTTTCTTTTATAGGTGTACGGTATTCATGTGATATCATTGGTATGTAGGCTCTTGTATTTTTATGATCTTCGGATGACTTACGAGGCATGATTTCTTAAAAAAAGCGCAATCACATTTTAATATCGTTTCACTTGTGGTTGATTATGCACATTGCTTCTAGTGCGTGTCTAGATGTAACAAATGTGGAGTAACGATTAACTCGACCTAAATATAAAATCCTAAGAGTTAACCCAAACGCTCCTTAATTTGATTTTTCCATATCCGAACATAAGTCAGAAGATTACTATGAGTTTGTTATCTCGATAATTTGTTCATGAGATCTTTTTTCTTTATTTTTTTTTTTTTTTTTTTGTTATTCTTGTTTTTTTTTAATGTGCATGCTGTTTGAAAACGTTTTTGGGTTGGATTAACAATGCATAAACAAGAATTTATTTTGTCTCTAACGTGAGTTGGATTGTTAATAAAATTGGGGTTGTTTCGAAATCAATTTTTCAACAAATTCACTAATGTATGCAAATCTTATATCTACGGGAAGCATATTAGTTACACATTGTATCCTAGTTGTCTTAATTGTACAAAATTGAAAGAAAACACAAAAATCCCCAATTTCAATTTTTTGTGTTCATCATGAACCCCCCTATACCCCCCCTAGCCTCCCTCCCCCCCGTACCTCCCCCTAACCACCCCCCCCCCCCCCCATCCCTCCCCCCCTCCACACCTCCCCCCTCTTCCCTCCCCACCCCCCCCTCCCCCCTCCCCTCCCCCCTCTTAGACTCAAATTGAAAGAAAATAGATGAAATGACTTATAATTGATGATCTTTGTGATATTAGGATTGATCATTAGTGTTGATTTGATCTTCAATTAATGTTTAGATGGTTGATTTGAGTTTTGGTGGGTTTTGGGTCGTGTTCGTCGAGTGCAGCAGGTAAGGGGGTGTTTGCTTAATACATAGTATTAATGTCAAATTTGCTGATTATTGATTTTTTAGGTCAAATTTTCTAGTCAAACTGAATATTTTTCTGGTCAACGGTCAAAAACGGTTATTTTTTTTCTCTGCTTTCAAAACACGTTTTCCATTAACACCTTTTTCTGTACATTATTTTACAATCATTTTTTTTGCATAAGTAAGATTCTCATTTGTTAGATATTAGAAAAAGACTCGGTCATCCCGTGTATTTTACTGTTTATTATAGCTCGTAGTTTAATAGTTAATAGTACATTTTTTGGTATTAAGTCGGGTACGAATACCTGGTATATTGTAAGTACTATATAAGCCTCTTACAACTTTGGAAGAGGCAAGCTAGTCATTTACTCTTTTCATAGAAAACACATTTTCTCTCTCTAGATATTCTCTCTCATGTGTTTCTCTCTCTAGAAACTAGCCAAATCCAAGAACCGACCCCGTGTTATGATATAGGATATACTACAATTAGTATCAGAGCTAATGGGATGATTAGATCGTGTGTATGTGCGATTTCTTGCTTGATTTAGATCGAAAAGTGTACCTTTGAAGGCACCTAGCTCGTTTTTTTAAGTTCTCCGAATTTTGTTGTTTGTATTGATAAATTTTGGGTGTTTCTAGTAGCTATTACCTTATGGTATTGTTTTGTGCAAAAGAAATCAAGCAAAATCGTTCAAAAGGGTGATTTATAAGTGATTTTGTGTGATAAAAGTCGTTGTCCTTTATGGAGAGTTGCCAGAATTTCTTCACGGTGGTTTGCTGAAATATAATATTTTATTAAGTAGTTTACCAACCCTCTGACACACGGCGGGTTGCTTAGGTGGCGAGTTGCTCAAGAGGCGAGTTGTTACTAAGCAGCGAGTTGCTTACCAGCGGTTTGCTTACCAGCGAGTTGCTTACCAGCGGTTTATTTACCAACGGTTTGAACAGGTTATCAGTGGGTTGAATATTTTAATAGCAAATTGTTATCACGATTCACCCTATAACACAAGATTCGGAGGCTTGGTAAAATGGAAAAGAAAAGTATCCATATTATTAGTGAGAAAAAAGATATGAGATGGGAAGAGTGTGTGTGCTAGAGAGAAAAACATACACACACACTTTTACAAAAGTGAGCTTCACCCCTCCATGGAAGTATGGAGGGGGTATTTATAGTCCTAGTGACACACAACTATTGTACTTAGTCATTATTAATCCTTGTGTGTCACGCTATAAATGAACTAATGTAATTCCGGATATGTCACCATATTTTAAGGCTAACAATCTTCCCCCAATATGTGGACACATACGGAATTACTTACAATGTTCCTATCAGGTACAAATACAACAGAAATAAAGTCTTCCAAAGCACTTCCAAAGCTGAAGATGTCTTCTGAGTTCTCCTTGTCTTGAAACTTGTACTCCAGCTTGGATCTTCATTGTCTTTACTTGTACAGGAACCATTGTAATATGCATGAGTTGGATTAACTTCCCCCCAATTCATGCAGCATGTCTTGAAAAGCTTTCTTCATAGACT